>JALRMM010000197.1:0-67048 GCA_026122155.1 Zymoseptoria crescenta | reverse complement strand
AGCGGCATTCGCCGCTACGCTCGGCGTCGTATTATCTACGTATTATTAACGACCTTACCTAAGGTCTAGAGCTAGGCTATGCCTTAGCCTTCCTTAACACCTATATATAGAAGCGATTTATAGTAAAGGATCTGCGGAACTAGGTAGTAAACTAGCTACGATTAGGGTCGGCTAGATCTTGCTCTAGCCGGATAAGAATAGTATTACACTAGGCCGGTAATCGTAGCAGCTTAGTAACTACATTAGGCATATTACGAGCGAAGGTTATAACGTGTCCCTTATATCTCTACTATGCACTATCGATATAGACTATATGCATGCTAATATAGATCGGCGCAATAAGTAGCTGCTTAATATTAGACAACACTAGTAGCTACGTAGGTACATGCCCTAGATCTATAGAGTTCTTAGCGGGCATAAGATAAGGCGCGCCGGCTAGTAGACGCGCGTCGGCGGTTTTGTAACGCTAGTAGATACTAGCGCGATCGAGCTAGAGGGCGTTAATTTCGTTCTAAAGTAGCTATAGTACCTTAGAAAAGAATTGCCTATCTTTATATCGAACTAACGCTCCTTATATTAAGAGCAAAAGTAGGTTTACTTAGTGTCCAAATCCTTTATCTATGCTACTACTCTTTCCTAATCCTTCTCCGATACCGCCGGGTTACGTAGATTAGTGCTCTTAGTATAGACGCGTAGTACCTTATATACGTTCTCGTAGAGGTCCGTACGGAGCGTTTCTAGCTATTTAGTAGCGATTCTAGCTACTCGAGCGTCTTTATCCTCCGGTAAATCTAGCGGTAATAGAGGCGGTAGAGGAGGAGGAGGCGGAGGATAAGGAAGGATATCGCGCTTACGAGGAACGTAGCGGCTAGTAGGCGGTAGAGTAGACTATTATTCGGCTATAGAGGCCTACCTTACGGCTCTAGTAGTAGTATTACTTCCCTAAAGTAGTCGTTAGTACGGCGGACATTCTTTTCTAAGGTAGGAATAGCGCTTTAGAAAAGAATTATAGGTATACCGCTACAAGTTTCGCGAGAATAGTAGCCTCCTTATCTAGACTCGAGTTATCCGCCGGACGCGTAACGGGAATCGGTACGCTATTATTACTACGACGACGCTTTATAGTACGGCGGGCTTTATTAGCGCGACAATCGTTATAGGATACGAATACCTTACTAGCTACGTTACGGAAAGAGTTAATAGGGAGAGGACCGCCGTAAGGTTTAGAGCTATAGAATTTCGTAGACATCTACGCATTATGCAGTTGTTTTCTAAACTGGACGCGTGGCTTTAGAAAACAACTCGAGTCTACCACGGAATCACGTGGGAATGTGCACGTAATGGAAACAACTCGAGTCTACCACGGAATCACGTGGGAATGTGCACGTAATGGAAACATTTCAACTTTGACTGTGAGCCAACCAATCCAACCCCGGTCGAAAAACCAGTTCAGCAATATAGGCCCTTCGGGCCAATTAAACGAACAGGTGAGCAAGACGCAATTGAAAAGACCCCATGGCGACCCTCCACGCTGCTGCCACCTCACATGAGTACTGGCTCTCGGTTGGCACCATCCCGCCACACCAGAATCACTCCCTCCGTGCATCCCACCTATCCAAAGCCAACTCATACAGCCCCTTCATGGGCTCGGAGTCCTCCTCATACTTGGACATCTTCCCATCCCGACTCGCCTCGATGTGAGCCGACGTGCCAGCCTCCTTGGTCAACAGCCTCTGCTTACCCCACTGCAACAACACCAAACTCTTGCAGATGGTCTTGGACCGGATGCCCTCGTGGCCCGTCAAGGGCCCATCTCCTACTCGCTCACGAGCTCTTCTGACATCCGCCGGCATGCGGCCGTCACCTTCCTTGTCCTCCTTTAGTTCCTCTACTGCCAGCTGCCCTCCGCCCTGCCGGTACGCCACAATGCCATGGAAGCACACCACACGAACAATGGCCTCGCCCTGGTGTTCCATCCCCTTCTTCAGAATCGGACGAACTATGCCGTTGATGGTCTCCCTCTTGTACGGACTGGACCTGATCATCTCGACGAGATTGAGACATTCCATCCGACTGGGCTCGTACTCTTCATCTTTGAACACCGGTGGCCAGTAGTAGATGACATTCGGGGACGAACGCATCGCACGACTGAGCTTTCCCGCTGTCTTGACGATATCCTCTACTCGCTGGAAGATCAACTGGTCCAACGGATCAGTGCGTTTGAAGGTCCAGAAAGGGCTCAGCATCTTCGTCAGTCGAAGCGCGACCTTGTCCACTGCAAACCGGTAAATGACGTCTCTGGCCGTAGACTTGTGGAAATGTCTGATGGCCTCGGCTCTCTCCTGGGCACGAACGAAACCTAGGATCAGCGTTAGTATGAGTATCGTTCACCGCCCTGATCAACGCAGAATCAATCTCGACTAACCATCCTGCTCTGTTCCGTTCTCCTCCAATGTTTCCAATATCTTCCTGTCCTCATCGTGTCCACCAAACCACAAATCGCCAAACACATTCTCCTTGATCGCCATTCCCAGAATGCCCACCACAAACGATCGCCTCGACTCCTTCTCCGTCAGCAATATTTCCCAACCCTTCTCGCCCTGCAGACCACCCAATCCAAGGCATCCCAAATAGCGCACCAGCTGGCGATTATCCTCCGTCAGGACGTGATCCAGGAAAGCGTCCTTCCGGGTCTCAATTCCGGGAATCGAATTGGCGAAGTCGACGATGTCGCCAATCAGGGAGGTCATGAGCTGGCAAACCTGAAGATCTTGGCCAGCGTCATTCGGTCCCGGTGTCGCGAAAAGGCCAAACGAGGCGTTCATCGGGAAGTCCGTGGTGGGAGAAATCTTCCCGTCCCGAGCCATTCTGCGGTCCCTGGCTTTTTGGAGTTCGGGCTGGACCTGGTCAAGTGTGATGTTCGTGGTGTATTCGAAGGCCTGGTCGTCGAATCTGGGCACGGCGCTGGCTTCTTCATGATGACCGTGGCCGTGACGAGGAGCTTCGCTGGTGGCACGACTACCCGTCGGACCTTGAATGAGCCCAGGTTGGAAGGTGACGTTCTTTCCGTGGCCCGGAGATGGTGATCGGAGGGAGTGGCCGCCACGTTGTCCTCGTCGACCGCTTGGGGCCTCGGGCGTGACTTGGGGACCGTCGTTGGGCGGTGGGGAGCGGTATGGTGACTGGCCGCGGGGGACGTTTCGTTTGCGGCTGGGAGATTTTGCCATGGTGAGTCGAATGAATGTTGTTGTGTGAGCAGACTGCGTGGTGAGAAGAGGTAGGTGCGAAGTGGGAAACAACAGAAACCTGAAGAGCACGCCGATGTTTGTCACGACAGACCACTCCTTGCATGCCATTCCATTGTTGTGTAGTTAGCATTCCAGCAAGCCACACCCACATTGCCTCCTCGGCAACGACGACATCACATGCTGGAAGGCAAGCAGTGAACCATGCATCATCGTCACTGCCTATCTTGCCTTCGTCAGATCTTAAAATCCAGATATGTACACCTCAACTTCTTCCTCTGCTTTTCAACCCATCATTTCCACCTCCGTAACTTCAGACCACCCTTCGACCCATCCCGCCCACGCTCCCGCACTGGCCCGTTTCTCCGGCTCCTTCTTCAACGCAAACCGACAACAATCCACCAAATCCTGCACAGCATCCAGCCTCTTTTTGTAAACCGGCTCCATTTTCGCGAACCCAATCGCATCCCCCGACTTGACCGCCTCCCTCAACATGAAATTGTTCCCTCCACACGCCGCCGTCCACGGATTCCCGCCACACAACACAACCAACAACGTCAATCCCAACGACCACACGTCCGACGCGAACGTCGGCGTCGCCCTCGGCCGCATCTGCTCAGGCGCCATGTAGTCCCACGTACCACCCGCGTACTTTCCCGCCTCGCCTTCGCCTTCTCCAGCCAAGAACGCAGCCGAGAAATCAATGTACCTCGCCCTCACGACCGGCCGTCCATCGGTCGCATGCTCCGAGATATCCAGCAGGACATTCCCCGCCTTGATATCCGCGTGCACGACGCCATTCGCGTGCAAGAATTCCAGTCCGCCGATGAGATCAACCGCCAATCCGGGGAAGAGAGAAATGATCTCCAAATGTCGCGCGACTTCGGTCATTTGTTTGAGTCGACTGTTGAGGGACTCTAGACTCCCGCCGAACAGGGCTTCGAAGACGAGGGAGGAATTCCGCGGGTCGAAGCCGTGGAATGTGACGATGTGATGGGATGCGAGGGAGCGACGTTGCAGGTGCGTGAGGATTTTGGCTTCGTTGTGGAAGACGATGGGAGAGTCTGGACGGGTTGGAGTCTTGACGGCGAAGAGGGTGGAAGTCGTTTGTTGGGTGCGGCGAAGTTTGGTGGAGGAAGGGAGGAAGGGTATTGAGCGGGATCGTCGGGACGGAGGCGACGGGGAGGGAGAAGGAGGGCAGGTTCCGGGTTTCTGTTCGGCGAGGTAGACGGTTGACCAGAGGCCTTCGCCGAGGACCTTGGCACGGGAGAGTTCATAGTCGATTTGGGTGAAGTCGTAGAGTTGGATTTCTGGGGCGAGGACTTCGAGGGAGTTCCGGGCGCTGGGGAGGCTGGTTTCAGGTGTGGCAGGGGAGTTGTATGTTGGAGAGCTCGCGGTGGAGTCGAGAGAGTTTCGTGGACTGTCGAAGATGTCGCTGGGTGAGGACGATTGGTATGATCCGTGTATATGGCGAGAAGTCTGGTCACTGGGAGTGATCGGCGAGGAAGTGAATGAGTTGTTGCGAGCATGGAATCGTCCTTGTCGCTGGTCGGCGGGAGAAGTCGGCGGAGTGCTTTGACTGAACGTTCGAACGCGTAGTGGGAGTGGTCTACTTCGCGGTTGAAATTGTGAAGTATTCATGGTATCGTGCTTGGTCGAAGGGACCACGATCCGAGGTAGCCACGTCGAATTCGCCATGATGGTGATGTTGTTCGATGCTATCAGTCCAGAAGTCCAAGACGCGTCGACAGAGATTACTGTGTTGACGGCCAAAATTCGAACAGAAGGAATGATAAGGTAGTCTTGCTGGAGACCCGCAAAGTGTGGGACGGGCAATCTTAACGTCGCAGCGAGGCCATGCCGCGATACTGCCACGCGACGCCTGGAAGCCGAGATAGGAACGTCGCTGGCTAGGATCGACCATGTAATATGTGTAAACGGTAGGAGTGATCCGTAGGTGCCGGTGCTCTAGTAAAAAACAAATGTACAGTCTTATATCGATCACATGTCAGAAGAAAGTCGCAGGAGGAAAACACGATTTCGAAGCAAAAAAGAGCAATGAAATCGGCGGGGGAGACTGGCTTTCCTCACAGCTCACCTCCGTGTCACACTATCTCAATCTCGATCTAGCCTCACATCGCTCCCAGGTTCCCACGACCTCTCAAACCGTTACACGTGCGCCAATCCGGATTCCTACCACTGCTCGGCTCCGTTGTTTCGACTCGTTCCCAGTGGTATGCCGCCGGTGCCGACGGCTATGATGATCAAACGATCAAAGTTCAACATCTTCCGAGTTCATGCCACGAATTCGCAACTACATGTGCAGCGCATGGTTGCAGCCTGCAATGTAAGATGAACGAGGCGGACGAGCATTCGGCAGAAAGCAGATGCCGCAGTTCATCCATTTGTCAACATGCCCTGACCCAGCAACGTGCTGGACCCATTGGCTCCCATGAAGCTAATCCCCAGACACTCCTCATCCACAGCTTCCGAATGATGGACCCTGGTCTTGCCTGAGGCCTGATCGAGAACACGACAAGTGACAAGTCACATCGTTGCTCCTCCTTCCGACGGCAGGCGGCGTTGACAGCCGAGCATGCGATCGAAAGTTGAAGGCCGTTATATACGCTTCGCTGAGAATAGCACAACTTTCACGCTATCGCAAACGAGGCGGCACGACTGGGCCGACGAAGTGGACGCTTGGGTAAGGTGAGACAAATGCCTCGCGAGTCGCTAGATGCAATCTGGTTTGCGTGATACTCTTGCCATAGACAACATTCCATCAGACGATCGAGGCTCCAAGAATGCTCTCTTCGTTCTCCTTCATCACGCTGCTGGTCTGGCTTGTAAGCCTAGTTCAAGCCTTCTCTCAGCCTGCCGCACCGGAGCCTGCTGCGCATACCCAGGACCACAAGGACCTCTCCAAACGCCAGTATCTGAGTTGCTTCAATACCCAGGCCGAGTACCCCAATCACATAGCGCCCTCGGCACACAATGTCGGCTGGGTCGATGTCACCATCGCTATTCAGAACCGCGACCAGTTGAATTACGCGGTCAACAACCTTATCGATGTCCAGGTTGATGGTGCGACCCTACGTAGAGAGAATGGCGGCCACGGAGTCACCCTTACCGTCACGAATGAGGAGTCCAACCCGGTCTACATCATCATTGCCCGGCGGCGAACACGCTGGTTCAGGCCTGCTATCATTGAGGAGTGGGATCGATTCTTCGTGCCAGCTCGCATTGGAGCGATACCTGGCCAGGTAACCACCTGTATCAACCTTAAAAAATCCTCGGGCTCATGGTACATCGCGAAGGACGAGTAGCATTTGACGGCCAAGGAGACGACGCTGCTGGTTATGCTCGGATATGTGGACCGATGATGGGCAACAGAGCGGTGGGGATGACAGGGGAGGACTGCTGGCGAAGAAGACCGCCGTCAAAATTGTGGTCGCAGCTTCGATGGGTCCATAGCATTGAGAAATGGCGGACAAATGATTCAATTCCTGTCAAAGAGCAGATGAAATCGATAGAAATGTTGTGTGCCAAAGGACGAGGTGAAGCTGGAAAGTGAACTGCACTGCACTGCACTGTGGGTCTTACTAGTTCTACGCGCTTCGGAAGTCACGTCCCACCCCACCGACGCGTGCAATTCTCGCGTATAGTGGCTGGGATCTTCTCCAATGTTGACCTTGTTTCCTCCATCTCTTCTTTGATCCGACATCTTACTCTTAGCCTTTGCGTCGCATTCATCATCCGGCTATCGTAATACCAGCTATCATACCTTCGACATATCACCACCAAAATGGCCGTCTCGCGCAAACGAAAGGCCGCCGCTGTCGAGGACTCGACTCGACCCACGCCCGCAACGAGAACACAGAAAAGCTTACATGCCTTCGGAACCATGGGAAAGGCCCACCAGAAAGAGACGGATGGGAAGAAGAGGAAGACGAATCATCTACGCGAACAAACTCCGCCGCCAGCACCGATCATCACTGCGACCAAGGCCAACAGCAAGAGGAAGCGTGCGGCAGAACTGAGCGACGTCGAGGAAGAGATCGCAGTCTGTCCACGAGGCACTGCTACGAAGAAAGATCAGCGTTCAAAGATCATGTCTACTCCGCGTAGCAAGCGTGTCAAGAATGTTCTGCCATCACCAGCAGAGACGCCTACTCGAGGTGCCGCTGCACTCTTCGATAGACTCAACATCGATGTGAAGTCGAAAGGCATTCCGCTGGACTTGGGCGGCGAGCTACATTCTCCGTTTACACCGCCACTCAGTCCCGCCCGGGAAGAAGACGACATGCACTTGAGCATCTTGGCCGAGCTCGCGGACCTACGACATCTTTACTCCTCCTTCCTGGCCGCCATCTCGATGCACTACTCCCATAACGGCATCTCCGCGCCTGTGGACGTCGACGCTCTTCTTGACATCATCACCAAACACTACAAGAAGCGCAGCGTCAAAATCGAAGATCTCCAACGAGTTCTCGCACTGTCATCACGACTGGACGACACTTTCATCCTGGAGAATTACGGACGAGGTGGCATCCGACTCACTCGCTCCGAACCACGAGGGCGCACTGCAAAGCGCGCAACAAGCTTTGTCGACGAAGAGAAGCTCAAGCAAAGATTTGGAGACGCTCTGCGCAAGTCCTGGCAAAGCTGGGAAGCCTGCACGGCGAAAGAGAACCGCACTCCAGCAGCATTTCTAGCCCACCTTCCAATCCATCCTGTATTGAACAACGCTTCTGTCGAGAAAGCGGCTCCCGTCTTCGCTCGTGGGCAGCAACGTCTAGCAGACCTCAAAGCCAGCCAAGCCGCCGCGCAGAAACCATCGATCCTCACTAGACCCACCGTCGAGGCCGCCACTCCTCCTCGACGCTCCCTCCAAGCCGCTCAAAACCGAGGCACCGCCCTCCTCGACCGTATCCTGGCCAAACAGACTCTCGCCTCGACACTTCCTGCAGGCCCCACAAAGTCCCAACTCGAACGCAAATCCGCCCTTCACCGCATCGAAGAAGTCACCCGCATCCTCTCCATGCTGGCGGGCGTCAAGCAGCGGTGTAGTCTGAGCATGCAAGTCGTGGTCCAGCAATTGCAACAGAGTCTGCGGAATCCGATCAGTCGCGAGGAGGTGGAGAGGTGTCTGGACTTGATGAGTGAGGAAGTCGTGCCGAGTTTTGTCAAAGTTGTGAGGAGCGGAGAGGTGAAAGGTGTGATGATTACGAAGGCCGGGAATGTGGGATTGCAGGAGTTGAGGGAGAGGGTGGAGAAGGCTTGTGCTTGAGGGTGGTCGTCTGTGTGTTCTGCTCTTGTTCGGTATTAGCGAGCGCTGTATTTTGAGATACCGTTGTCGGCGAGCCTCCAGACCGCATGAATTTGACATCGTTCGAATGAACCTGTGCGATCGCCGACTGTACTGCCTACCTAAGCGCTCGAAGCAAGCGTCTTGCTCGCTGACATGTTACGCTCCCGGACACGACCTGCTAAGTTACGTGTACGCTATCCACCGTGGAGTGCCGGGTTGCATGTATGCCGTCAAAGACGTACTTTAATCAAGAATCAATATGCCTGTGAAAGCGTGCGACTGACCTCACAGGCCCGGGCTTCAACGCGTCAATGACCTGTTGAGACAGTGACGGAGACGTCCTGCTAGCTTACCGACACCCCTCAGAATGCGAACGTACACGCTTCGACGCACAGTGATTGTGTCATTACCCGCTGCAGAGAGATTAAAGGAGATGGGAAGAGGAAGCAGTTCCCCCCCCGACACAGGTCGACATATCATTCTTTGACCTATCTCGCAAACACGCTCCGCTTCATCATGAAACGACCGCTCAAAATCGCCATCAAGCACAAAAGACCGGCGCTTTTACGCAAGCTCAAATCTCATCGGCGACAGATCAAGGGAAAACATCGAGCCCGTCAACCAAGCCTGCGCTCCAGCCCTGAGCAGTCCAAAGCCCGCCCACGCGGAATTCCCGCGTAAGTGTTGCTGCGTCTTGAGGGCTCGATCGTGGGTCGTAGACGACGGAGTCGAAGTCAAAGTCGCGTTCCGCGTCCATGTGTCGTTCGCTTTGCTCTCTGACTGCGCATCGAGCTGTACGAATAACGAAGGAGACAGCTGCAGACTCGCGAGGAACGCCATGGAGATGCTGATAGAAGGCAAGAAGAACGTCACAGCCAAGAACAGCACGCCGAGGGCAACGGCGGCTGCGGCCCAGTTCTGTCCTCGTAGTCCCGCAGGTGAGGTCGTTCTACCGTTGTCATCACGGCAGAAACGGCCGATATCTGATAGACGGTCTTGCGATGGTAATGGTCTACCGTGGTGATCGCGGTAGCGGACATGGTCGGATAGACGGTCGTGCGATGGCGACAGCGAGGCTCCGCCATGGAAGCCGGAAGGTGACGCTGCGTGCGCCGCGCTTTGAGACGAAGAGGTCAATGCCGCGTGTGCAGAGGCGCGATCTTGGTTGTGAGCCGTACGGATGTCGGTCAATGCCAGGCGGACGTCGCGTTGGTCGTTTGTCATGGTGTGTGGTAGCACGCCGATGTTTGTTCTCGACGACAATGGGGCGGATGATGTCGATGGTATGTTCTGTAGGCGCTGGGTGGTGGTCGCAACAGCGGAGAGCGAGCTGCTTCCTGTTAGCGATCCTCTGCCCGTCACGTTTCGTGGACGGCTGGAGATGCTTCTGCGCAATCTGAACATTTCTGCAGAGAGATCGGTGTGGGATTTGATGCCTTCTCCGAGTGTGGGTGGCTGTGTAGCCTGCGATGAGCCATGTTGGCTGGTCTGTTGAGATTCCGATCGAATGAGGCCCTGTGTGTTGCGTTCCGGTAATGTGTTGTGCCCAGGTTCTGCGTTGTGTAATTCGCGGAGTACTGTCTCCGTTCCGGGCTTTCGGAATAGCTGTTCAGCTTTCGGTCCATGGGCTTGGCCGTTCAATGTCGTTCGAGAGGTTGCGTCCGAAGGTAGCATCGTGGATTGAGATCTCGGTGTTGGCCGTCTCGGCCTACCAGGAACATGCTGCGACTCTCCATGAGGCGAGGAAGAAGCATTGCGAGTACCACTGGACAGCGCCTCACTCATGCTGGTGTTACACTCTCTACTATCTTGCAGCGCTGTACTGTGGCCAACGAACGATTGCTGGTCCCCTCTACAGGTTTGTGTTGATTCCATGGGTTGCGCTTCGTGGACTGTAGATGAATGTGTCGCTCTCTTATTTCCATTGCCATATTGACGTGCGGCCGTTGAATCGATTGGCTGGGCGGACGTGGAAGTTGGCGAAGCTCGCGCGCGGCTGTTTGAATCGTGCTCATCAAGAACAGGATCCAGAAGTGTGAAGTCGGACCACTGATCTAGCGCTGGATGCGCGCTCGACATGCGCTGGCCGTCTTGCTGGTGCGTGTGGGGCACCATTTGGTCATGTTGGAAGTGGTCGAAGTTGATCAAGTCGTCCATGAAGAGATCCGGAAGAGGATCGTCCAACATATCAAAATTCGTGCCAGTCAGACTGGTCCCCGAAAGGAAGTCCGCATCCATGTCGTTGAGGGCGAAGGTGTTGTCGTACTGCGAGAGTTGTGGCGGAGACATGGTTGACTTTGAAGACTTTGTCGATCTTGCAGGTTTGGTCACTTTCGAAGTTGACGTGGGAAGAGTCTGCATCTCAGCCTGATTATGAGTGCACTTTCGTTTCCGCTTGGCACATTTGTCGCAGGCCTTGACTATCCTGCGCTTCTGGTACTCGATCTTCTCTGCCTCGGTCATCTTACGCCGAGTTCTTTGCTTGGTCTGCGAGCTCGTCGAAAGGCTGAAGACGCCGGTCATTTGGTCAAGCGATGGCGGGCTATTCTGACTCGAAGTCGTACTCGATACTTGTCGAGTGAGCGGAGTAGAGAGGACCTGAGGAGAATTCGCAAAAGAGCCGAAGTTCGCCAGCTCTGGGCTGCTGAATGTGGACGAAGCGGAGCCCGATGCCATAGATGGCCAGGTTGTCATTGAAGTATCCATCGTCATGGCTGGAGAAGGCTCGGACTGCTCTCTGAGCCTTTCCTCGAGATAAAACTGGATAATGGCGTCTCGCATGCGCTCGGAATGCGTCTTTGAGTGAGGAAACGCGATGCGGAGCGCATCGAAGAGTTCGTCCGAGTCCTTTGGAGGGAAGAAGGAGAGCGGAGCGGCTGGGTCGGATTGTTCACCAGGAGCGACGTCGCGGTAGACGACATAGGTCTGCGTGCGGAGCTCGAACTCTTGGAAGAAATCCATTGGGTCGGCGTTGAGGCTGATGCGTCGGTATCGATGTAGTGGCTGAATCTTGCCTCGACCTGAGTGCAGAGGGAGCGATCAATTGGGAGATCTAGCAAGCTGCCTTGAGGATGGCTACTTGATAGTCGGCAGTCTCGGGGGCTGTGTCGATTCAGAACTTGCGCCTTTGAGCCGAGGGCGGTCGTTCCTCCTTAGAAGGATGAAGTGGTTTGCGAAAGCTGCACCTGAGGCAAGTGTTGACAAGAGGAACACAAATGTTGACAGGGCAATGGCGGCATTGAAATCGTCGCCGAGGAGCGTGGGTCAGCTAAGTGTGATTCACGAAACCGGTCAACCAATTTGAGTCACCGCCAAAACGTGGCGCAGTCGGTGTACCTTTTACATGTACCCGAACCGGCTCGCTCCATTGACATGAGCTCTGATCGACTCTTGTGGGCTGTGAGTAGGAGTACAAGTGACAAACAGCCTGACGAGGACGGGAAAGCGCGATCTCTTTACTGGTGAGGAACGACGTTGTACGTCTTCTGTAATGGCTGTTGTGCAAGAAGGACGATTCACGAAGCCCCATCGAACTCCGATCCGGCACTGGATCCTTCACTTGCCGGTGGGGCTCCCCTAGTTTGCCGAAGATTTGCCGCGATCGTGGATGAAGTGCATTGAGGAAGGAACGACGATGTCTACTACTACGGACCTTTGAACATAATTTGGGTGCTCGTCGAAAGATCCAGCTAACTGTTTCCGGTTCAGAACGCTGACAGCTCGGTGTGGTTTCGAAGTCTCGCGCCAGCATTCCAAGACGAGATGCAAGTACGTTTCGCCGGGCGGAAACGTTACAAATGGAAAGCTGCTCGTGAAGACGGCGCGGGTATGGCCTTGGACGCCTGATAGTCCTCGCCCACAGTTGTTACGTGAGAGAACCACAAAGCCCCCATCCAGTAGCACACACTCAAGCCTTCTTTTTGAGCTTCTGCTTGTTGAAGTCGGCGACCCGCTTCTGCTGCAGCGCCTGGGACTTGGCTCGTTCCTCCGCCAAAACCGCATTACTCGCATCGAGCTTCGCAACCGTGAGCTCAATCGACGATGCCATCTCATGCCAGATCGAATCGGAATCAGGGCGTCCTTCAGTATGCACGCCGTGGTCCCGGATAGCGGTGATCTTATCGCGAATGTTCGAGAGTTTGGTGAGCGCCGACTGCGTACTGATCGAGGCCTGGTCCAAGAGTCCGTTGAAGTCGGCGAACAATTGATACGGCGTCGTTCGTTCGTGGACAGCGCCGAGAATCCAGCTTCCCCAACCTGCCTGTTTCTGCACGTGTCTCGGCGCTGCTGCTGCACCTCTCAGATCGCTCCATTCCAGCCCGACGTCCGCAGCTAGCGACTTGTGCGATCTTTCCACGGACGCCAGGCTTTCGGTCGCTTGTCGACATGAACCTGCGACGGTGTCCAGCATGTTGATAAGGCGAGTGGTGTGCTCCATGAATAGTATCTGAACGGCTCGCCCGGTGGGAAGTTCGCCATTCTTGGGCTTGATTCCGCTGACAATGGAAGGACCTCTGTCTTTGATCGACTTCAGCTGCTCTCTGACCTTTGCATGTGCCAGGCTAAATCTGTTGACGAGGTCGTCGACGCTTCCCGCGGTGTGTTGCATGTTGTCTATCGCATTCAGGACTTGGTCGGATGACTGTTGAACCAAGGAGCTCCTGTACGGGTCCCTGAATAATACAGTACCATGTGATTGGGAGGATAGTTGTCGTACTTACAGTGTCGAATCAGTCATGCCCATCGTGTACATCGCTTTGTAGACCTCGTCCGTTGCTCCTTGAATCATGAGTGGCAATGCAGCACCATCCGCGAAGGATTCATGGACCGTCGCCAGGTCTTGGCGGACCGAGGCAACATGTTCGAATTTGTCAATATGCTCCATGAACGGGACCCAGCCCAGCCCATCTTTGCGCGAAGAGGAGGTCTTGTAGGCTTGGTCGTTGGACCCGAAGTATTCAAATATGACATGCAAAACCATCCCAACGATTACACCCCATAACACCAACTGAACCACGGTGAATCTGAGGCGCTGCCCGAAAGACGAGATCCTGGTTTGGGCTCGGCCTAGAATGGTGTTGTCCCATTCGGGTGGGGTCCATGCTCGCGGCGAGGGAGGAGATTTTTTTGGTGGCCATGTTCGGGTGGTGGGGATGTGTGATTTTCGATGGGAAAGATGGGAGCAGTGGGCATCGGACAGATGGGTCGATGAGGTGTTGACAAAGAATGAGCACTTACATTCCGCATGCGGCGTCGCCTGCGAGAAGTCTGCAGCTGGAGTCCGCTCAATCTCGTAGAGCGGCATATTTGTGAGCCATTGAAAGCGATATTGCAGCCTTGCCTCCATCGCGCCGTGCTCGTTTGTCGTGTTCTTGCACGGATGCGGTGTGAGGGACAGCCGGCGCAGCATCGTCGTCTTACGTCTTGTGAGGCAATAACCTGGTCCGGCGATGAATAACGCATATCGACAGCCAGTACGATCGACAAGATGATGCCAATGATGTGCTACCAAAGGGCATCGAGGTAGATAGAGTCGAAGTAGATGTCGACGTCCAATGCTGAAGGGTGAGTGCGGACGAGAAGCCGGGAGAGCCGAAGCTGACAAAGCATACGAAGTGAAGCTGAAGCAGCTGGACACGGCCAAAGTATGGGCAAAAACATTCACCTCGCCTCTTCCGGCTAGGAGAACTGGTGCACATTCGATGAAAGAGCCACTCTTGAAGCGATCGAGTTGTTTGCAGCTTCTACACCTCTCCCCCAATTTTCGGACTACCTGTGCTTGCCCCGAGGCAGTCCCCTTTCATCTGATGGCACCCAGGCAACAGAATCGTCTCCTGGACATGTGTCTATATGCAGTGACTCGAAAAAGGATGCAATGAGAATGACATCTGGAGCATCAGTAAGTCCATAAGCAGATGAATTTTAGACTAAGTGAACGGCGTAGATGGCGAGCTTTAGCGAGCCTGATAACGTCGTGAACGTGGTTGAACTTGGAAGAGAGACACATAATTCGTCATGATCACCAGACCAGGAGTATCCAAGGACGATCAAGACCCTTCCTTGATCACAGAAGCATGATCAAACCGTCATTCACATCACATCCAAGCCTTCACAATGCCTGACTCACTCAGGTACAACAAGCTCCAGGGCAGTCGAATCCTGATCATTGGTGGTAGGTAGCTTCGCTCCAGCTGCTTTCAAGGTCTTGATGATAGGAAGCCTCCTGTCAAATGCACCGAATTGACACATTGCTGATCGACGTCCTACTCTCAGGCACCTCAGGAATTGGCTACGCAATCGCCGAAGCCGCTCTTGAGAGCGGTGCATCTGCAATCATCGTAGCCTCGTCGAACCCTTCGCGAGTCGAAGCGGCCATCTCTCGACTCCAGAAAGCCTACCCGGAGCTCTCCTCCCGCGCGAGCATCTTCTGAGAAGCATGTGATCTCTCAGACGCCTCCGCATTGGAGGCCAACATCAAGTCGCTCCTCGAGTTTGCATCGGAGAATGGAGTGAAATCTCTCGACCACATCTTGAACACGGCAGGAAGCATTCAGGGAATGCATACTCTCGCTGAAACCACACCCGAGAATCTTGCTCAGCTGTTGACCGTCCGATTCTCAGCGCCGGCCATGATTTTCAAGCATGCTGTCGCTGGCAAACACATCTCCGCTGGTCCCAGTTCCAGCATCACTTTCACAAGCAAGCGGTTCTACCGTCGAGAAGCCCATGCCCGGTCGAGCTTGCGGTTCTGGAATCGCGTGCTCGCTGGTAGGCCTGGTGCGCGGACTGGCGAGCGATCTTGCGCCGTTGCGAGTCAACCTCGTCCTCCCTGGAGCAGTGACACGGAGCTTTGGGATTTCATGGACGCGTCGCAAAAGGAGGAATTGGTCAATCAATTCTCGAAGCTCATGTTGACGGGCAAGGTGCCAGGTCCAGAGATGATTGCTGTGAGTTATCTTTACGTCATGAAGGACGTTAATTTGACGTGATACTGTCTGAGTACGAATGGTGGACAACTGCTGTCGCGGTAGAGTGGTCGAGAATACACTTGGAGTGCTCTCGCAAAGTTAGGTCAGCGACATCACAGGAGAGCGCATACTGTGCATTGCGCTGCTGACGAGCCGGAGAGTGCTGCAGAATGGCCGGTGACCATTTCCGAGGTTTTAATCTACGCTCCTGCAACGATCTCCACAAAGGACTATCTCAAAGTTCGCGATTGGCTCTCCACTCCTCCGAATCCAATCCTTCATGCACGAGACCTAGCTTTGCCAAGCGTGGGCGTACGACTTCCCGTTGCAATATATGACTTGGAGCAGTCGGATGCAACGACCTCGAGCATATCCCTAGCTCTAGTGGAGCTATTCTGCATGTGTGTGCATCCAGGACGTAGCTAACCGTGCACAAGTGCCTTTTCACCGGAATGGCTATATGTCTTCATCTCCCTCGGAGGCTCATGCCTCGGAACGCAACAACATCGCAATGATGGTCCCAGATCTGACATCCGCAGCCATCGGCGCGCTTGTAGCCTTCCTCCTCTATCAGATCGTCCTCGTCATACATCGTCTATACTACCACCCATTGTCAGCCTTTCCCGGTCCCAAACTCGCAGCCGCGACGTACATCCCAGAGATATACCACGACCTCTTCAATGGAGAAGGTGGACAGCTTCCCTTCGCACTCCAAAGATGGCACGAGCAGTACGGCCCAATCATCCGCATCAATCCTCGTGAGCTTCACATTCAAGACTCTTCCTGGTACGAGACGCTCTGCGCCCCGTCTCGCCCAGTCAGAAAGCTGCCAAACTGGGGCCATCGATTCAAGGCCCTGGAGTCCGCCCTCGGGACCAGTGATGCAGCTCTATACCGTCAGCGAAGGACCGCAATGAGCCCGTTCTTCACCAGGCGCAAGATCGCGGAGTTCACACCGAAAGTGCAGCAGATTTGCGACCGTATCATCTTCCGTCTTGAAACGGAATATCAATCGACCGGTCGGATTATCAAGATCGATCGTGCGTGGGAATGTTTGGCCACAGACATCGTCACGCTGACTGTCTTCGGCCATGATCCTCGAACGGTGGACAGTCCGGACTTTGACTCGCCGACAAATCGGGCGTCAGAGGCGCTCGTGGAGCCGACCAAGTGGTTCACGCATTTTCCAATCATCCCGACATTGATTGATCGATTGCCGGCGTGGGTTGTCACTGCTGTGATGCCCCCAGCGGAGCTGCTCCTCCGGCAGCGTAAGGTATGTCTCAATGGAAGTTGTAAAGTTTGCTGGGAGAAGCTCAAAGATATTCCAGGTCATGGAGCTCGCTGTTCTCGATGCGCGTGCCGCACATTCAAAGGGCGAGGGCAACGATCAAACGTTGATCGGCTCCCTCCTCCGGCAGAATCTAGCCCCTCACGAGGCTACCGTGCCACGGTTCTCCCAAGAAGCAATCATCGTAGTTGGCGCAGGTGGAGAGACAGTCGCGCGGACGATGACGCTGGCGACATTCCATATCCTTGATAACCCTGCAGTACGAGATCGACTGGTGAAGGAGCTCACCACTGCGATCCCAGATGCTACCACGATGCCTGACCGGAATGTGCTCTCTGCCCTGCCGTACCTGTCGGCTTGTGTTGAAGAAGCTCTTCGGCTCACGTATGGTGTGTATCTTGTCTGCATGGCGCGGTTCTTCAGGTTGTTGACATGCAAACAGGGGTTGCCGAGAAAAGGAGCAGAGCGTACGATGGTGGCGACCTGATGTACGGAGATTGGAGGATACCAGCTGGAACCTTCGTCGGAATGACCAACTACGACGTCTCGCACGACGAGGCCATCTTTCCAGACTCCTTCTCCTACATTCCAGAGCGTGTAAGTTGGATTGAATTGCGGTGTCCATCAACCATCACTAATGGCATGTAGTGGCTCGGAGACCCTCGCGCTCCCGACGGCAAGGCACTGTCGCGGTACAACGTCTCCTTCGGCAAAGGTATGCGTAGCTGCGTCGGAACGCAGCTGGCATATTTGGAAATGTACCTCGGTGTTGCAACTTTTTTTCGCTCGCCACTGGCGATGAAGGCGCGCTTGCACGAGACCGACAAATCGGACGTCGAGATGTCGAGGGACTGTTTCGTGCCGAGACCATCGAAGCAGAGCAGAGGCGTACGTGTCATTTTCGAGCAATAAAGTGAGATGTGAGAGAAATGAGAAGTGATGTGCTGGCTCAGGAGGACAGTTACATACCTAGACTTACGGCAGGATTGTAAGTACGATGTTCAGGCAGGAATTATCTGCGCAAGCGTACGCCAGGAGTCGCCTCGCCCACGACTTGCAAGACCTCGCACAGGCCAGCGGATAGAACCTCATGCAATCCGGCACAGTCCCCAATTGAAATCCCATGCGTTCTCATATTCAACAGAACAAGCCATCACTATGTCTCCTCGGTCCTCTTCCGCCAACACATTCAGTCTCACAACATCTTGGAGTAGTCCACCGCTGCCGTATGCCTCTTCTTCGCTGCTTTGGATGCATTCGGCGACTCGTTCTTCTCCGCCTTTTGCTGCCCTCTGGTCTTACGCGGACCGCTCGGGTTACCCGCACCCGCTTTTCCTACTCTTGCTTTGGCTCCCATCAGTGCGGCGACTTCGCGAGGGGGAGGCTTGCGGTTTGGCGGTGAGCGAGAGTTGGGCCGGGATTGGGTCTTGTGCGGTGTGGGATCGTTGATGTTGGATGAGACCGCTTCTTGCGACGGTGGCGACTTCGATGCGATGACCGGCTCCCATACCGTAGGCACAGACGCTAAAGGGTTCGAGAAGGAATCTCCGGTGAGTGGGACTTCGATCTCCGGTTCGACGAGGGAGTCTTTCCGGGCTAGATTGCTTGGTTGCAGTGAACTTCCACGAATTTCGAACTCTGCCTCCTTCGCGCCTTCCTGAGATTGATGACTGACATCGAGATCGTCCGGGTGCAACGCCAAGTTGCTATTCTCCTCGTTCGCTTCCACTCGACCGTCATGATCGCTTGCTGGGAGCGATGGATTGCCAAGCGCATCGAAGTTCCATGATCGTCCAGAAGGTAGCTGAGAGCTCGGAAGCTCTTCAGTCGCAGGCTCAGCTAGATTCGGCTTGTCGACGTTGAAGGTGAGATCAGCCAAAGAAGAGTCATCTCCTCCCGTGCCAATCGTCATAGATGTCTGTGCCTTCGAGTTTTTATTGTGCTCCATGCTCTTCGTCTCTCCCGCCACGAAAGTCTCCTGGTCGACTTGCAGCTCACTCTGTGACGTGGTGCGCCCACGCCTACGAGGCTTCTTGGCCATTGGACGTATTGGGCTTTGATGCTTGGCAATGGAGTCGATGTCGTCTTGCTCGAGAGATAGCGTGCTCGCTCGCGCACGTTTGCGACCTTTGTGCAGTATCGGCGAAGAAGGCATGGGCAGGCTATCGGTGGACAGGTCTTGCAGCTCTTCGTGTGGTTCGTCTGGTCGTCCATCCACGTCCGAAGTGCGGGCTCTACTACGTTCCATGGAACGAGAACGAAGATCCGGTGCTTCCTGGTGTTCGAGAGTTAGCAAAAGCTCACGCAGATGGCGCGGTAATCCATGGACAACACTTACCAAGGACTTGAATGTGTCTCCATCTGACCTCGTGTTGACATGACCCAGACCAGTCAATACTGGAATGTCAGGCAGTGTTGGACCTCTTGCAATAATCAAAGCAGCTTCATCTTCTTTGTGCATCTCCTTTTGCATAGACGATCTCAGCTCTGACGAAGGTGCTCCCATAATGCCACGATCTGCCGAATGACTACGGACTCTTCGAGGAGGAGTCAAAGCTGTTGTCTGATGATCCGGAAGATCCGGCGAGCCCCCATGACTAGCGATAGGAAAGTCTTCGTCGGGTGTGGAAACCGAGATGGCCCTACGAGAAGTAGGCGAGGTTTCGTCTGGTGAGTCGATGGATGAGCGCGCATGGAATGCGTCTTTCATGACCTTGTCGCCTTCATGGTCTGCCGTTATACTCAAGTCCTCCGGGATCACTTCAATATTATCCAACTGCTCAATCTCATCAATGTCCTCCATCAGTCCATCGATGATATCAGCTTCGGCGCCCGTTCCGACAATCGATGCGTGCTCATCAAGCGATGTGCCTGTCGTTGGCGATTCTGGCTTCAGCCCGGGTGAAGGCCAGAAGGAATAAATCTCCTGCAAGCCTTCTTCGTATGATGACTCGAACCATGGCTCCCCGCCTGGTTCCAAAGACTCCAGAATGATGTTGCGGTTGAACCCGTCCACGTCCATAGTCATGGTGGCTGCTCTTCTTGTCGGGACAAATACGCTGTGCCTGCAGAAAAGAGAAGTTCAATGCGGCGGTTGCTGTGCTTTCGATGTCACTGTAGCGAAATGCGTCGGCTTGAGCTCTTTGCGGCTGTGGCGCGCGGATGAACAAGACCTGCAGCTTACGTCGTATTTGCCTGACTGCGTTTGAACAAAGTAAGGAGAAGTTGAGTTTGCTCTACTGAGTGTTTTTCATCCATCCCCGACGCGCTGAGCATAGATTGAAGAGCGAAAGTGGAGGAGGTGAAGTTGTCGAGATTGATGATCGATCATTCGAGACAATTGTGGATGAAGAGATCACTTACGTCTCCGAAATTGCTCAGGAGGCATCTGCGCGCTGCACCATCTCACCCGACTGCTCTCTACGCTTGTGGTAGCCTCTCTTCACCATGTATACCCACCCAATGTACCATTCTCTTTTCCTGTAGGCGCAAATCATCCCATCCATCCTTCGTGCTCGTGTCCCTGTGCTTCAGCCACTTGACCAGGCCAGCATCTTGACCAAAGGTCTCTCAAAAAGGTATACAGTCGCTGACCACTCTCGAAGTGTCTGCTGGGGCTCCAAGCATCCTGCACAGAGTCAGACGCTTCTCTTGTCTCTCAGTATCCGAAATCACGTACTTCTTCCCAGCTTCAGTCGCGCAACAGCAGCATAGCAGCGCTGCGGGCCAGCAGAACAACTGTGAAGTCTCAATATCGGCGCTTCCTTATGAAATCCTCTCAGCGTGCTCTTACTGCCATGACGACGCCGACCAGGAAGCCTAGTGTTGGGCCAACGATTCTGATTGCGAGATGTTGTGTCAGTCTGGTCACCGGTCGATCGAGTTGCAGGAGACAGACTTGACATGGCATGGATTTTGATTCGTGCCGCATTGAATGCAGACCACTGGTAAAGGGAGGCAGTCCATGGTGTTCGTGCTCTCGCCGCGGTCGGTAGTTGCTGAAGTGAGGATGCTGGGTTTTAGCGGCGTAGTATGCCAATACTGGTGGAGATGAAGACGTTGGATGGAAGACGTGTGTATTGAGATTCGCTACCAACGACAACAACAACGAAGTATTATTCACATGGTAATTGCCGCACTCCACGTGCAGCTGCTGTCGTCGGGTCGGTGTAGAAGTGACGACGAGCGGATCCGATCTGAGATTCGAATGCCAAGCGTTTCAGCACGTCCTCGTCCACCTCACCTCCTGAGTTGCCTGCTGTCGACCAACGCTATTGCTCTCATACACCAACAATGGATCCTGACGCTCCCCCATCACAGCCCATCTCGCAGCCTTCGGCATGGCGTTGGTTCCTGGGCTTCCTCATGGTCGGCGCATGCTGGGGATTGACGACGCCTTTCATGAGGCGCGCTGCGGTGAAGCGAGAAAACGAGCCTCAGGTCACGCGGCCGTATTTTACGGACCCGAGCACGCCATGGGTCAAGAAGAAGTTTTGGGGGATCGTATATGCGGTCTTTGATCTGCTGAAGAATCCCAGCTACGCAGTTCCGCTTCTTCTGAATGTCACAGGGAGCGTGTGGTTCTTCCTGTTGATAGGGCAGGCCGGTAAGAATCATCTCGAAGCCATGCGATCCTCATACGCCCATTGCTGATGCATGTTATTTCCAGAATTGAGCTTGACAGTGCCGATCACGAACTCGCTGGCTTTCTTGTTTACGGTACTTGGAGAATGGTGGGCTGAAGGCAAAGTAATCTCACGAGGTTGGTCCACAATTGCTGCTCCTCGATGAAGCATAGCTGATTTTATCAGATACATGGATCGGCATGGGCTGCGTACTGGGAGGTATCGCCTTGTGTGTACATTCGAAGACCAGATGAACAAATCTATGCAGCTTTGCATCATGTCATCTCTCTGCCGGAAGTGCTCTGACCGGAGAACGAATGCCGGTCCATGATGTATAACGCACTCTGATGGCCAATGTCCTTGGCTGAGGTTGTATGTCGAGTCAGAACTACGCTCGCTGTTGCCTCCTTCGGCTCTGAGGGATCGCTGCGCATTTCCCTCCGGGACTCGCCTGGATCCGATCCAGTGCTTGGAGGTGCGGTGAATGCAGCAATGATGTTCGGGGCGATCGCATTTGCCGTCGACAGTATCGATGCTCCTTCGAGATCTCCAGCCTGAGATCTTGCTCCAGCGGAGGCCAACCCGAAAGCAGCATCCCACATCCCGCTCCGATCACTGCTGCAGAAGGATGTGAGGTCGGGACGCAAATGATATTCCGGTCGTTGCCAAGTAACCACGCGGGACGCAGGTGAATTGACCGCGCCCCTCCTTCGCGGAGCGCAATCAAGCTTTATGTTTCGTTCGCCGCCACACCTCTCCTCCTTCACGACCTCCGTTTGGGAAGCATCAACAATCTTGCGCGCTCAATATGTTCCCTACAGTACCTGCGACGACGGTCCACGCCCATCCCTTGAGCTGCCATAGCAGACTCGATCTGCGCAGAACGACATCGACTAAGCTGCGCGCACTCGGCCTATTCACTAAGGCCATCGACAACGGACCGCCTCAATCCCTTGACCTTCCACGGCAAAGTCGAACCACATCGCCGTACGTCAACGAAGTCGTGCCCTCACACATCCTCTCGTCAAGACGAACACAGCAGTGTACTACGCCAGTCTCGAGCTGCCAGCAAACTCCGCCTGTCCGAATCAACAAAGGCAGCCCCTATAGGTGGGTTTAACATGGCAATGCGCCGCACGAGGCAAGACAAAGTCGATGCAGAGAACTTCAGGGTCGATCAGATCATGGAGGACATTCGCAAGCTTTACTCGGTCGACGCTGTCGAGAAGATCTTCGTGAACGCCGCGCGCTTCGCAGGCGTGTTAGCCCCTGCCACGATCCACATGGACGACAAGGAAGTGAAAGAGCGTTCTGCCGTGGCAAAGCAGTTGGAAAGCCTCTTCACTTGGTGCCTTGAGTCTGCAAGATCCCGATATCCAGACCTCAATGAATATGCAGAGCGAGAGAGCGCCGCGCTCGCCAGCAAGACCATTCAATACGACGGTGGTGTGCAGAGGCCTGTGATCGAAGAATTGAGTCGTGAGGAGAGGGCCAAAAAGACCTCAATGGAGAATGCTGAGAAGGCTCGCGCTTGTGCGCATGGCAAGCGGGCGCTGAAGATGCTCGATCAGCAATGCGGGCTTGCAACGGGCTCGACCGTGTTCACAGCGAAAGACATTGAAGAAGCAATTAGGGCTTTCAGGGTATTGCGCAGTAACGTCTCCGGTCAACCTTTCGTGGTAGCCACGTCGGTCGGCAACGGTGTTGTTGCGAGCCGAGCAGTGAGCAAGCGGTCGAAAAAGGTAGAGCGCAACAACGTCTTTGTGCCGAAACCAGCCGACCTCAGAAAGAGCCGCAAGGCGCGCCTCAGCGCACGTGAGCAAGCAGATCAAGGAACCAATACGAAAGAGCCACCCTGTGCCAAAACCGGACGACCTCAGGAAGCGTCGAATGAGAGCGCCGGAATCTCACAGAAGTACAGCCTGCGCTGATCACGACTCCACTCACGAGTTTGGATGAGAGATGAGCCCCGGTCTACGATATCCTAAACTTCATTGGCGACATGAGCGAAGCGCTGAAGCATCAAATCATCTTTGGTCGCTCTGACATCCAGCGTTGCAAGAAGAGCACGGGTCATCACAAGGGACAAATGGAATAATTCACAGCATTGCATCTTGTTGCGGCGTTGTTTGAAGCAAAGCGCGGACAGTACTACGCTCGAAAGAAGAAGAAGAAGATCGCGAAGGAACGCTCTGACTGTATAGCTTCGCCGGGACACCATGAACGGAACGTTTTGATAAGGAAGCTTCGACAACATGCTTTCAGTGGACATACTCTTTTCAAGCCAATGCAGCACTTCGATCAAGTCTCCACAGGTCCGTACATGTATCGTAAGGCTTCATCTTCTTGATCTCACGTTGCTGCTACTTGTTTGATCCTAGAAAGCATCATGCAAGCGGATTGATAGAAGGAGGGAAGTCGTCCATACTCAGTCCAAGTCGATAGTCATCGCTGAATATAGCCTGCAATCGATGACTGCGCCCGCGCGTATTATCATGCCATGGCTCTCCCGCACGTGGCCTGACAGTTCGCATTCCTGATCCATCAAAGAAGGAGAAGTTAGTAAGGTTTCATAAGGTATGGACACATCTCGGAGAACCAATAAGACCTTCCGTCACCACCTGACGAACCTTTGAAGTACATTTCGTCGAAACCAAGCTGTCGATTGAAGGTCCGACTAAGCAACGTCGACGGCGAAGGTCTGTCTGTAGGTTCGGGCTGAAGGCATTCCCACATCAGATCCTTCAGAGTGTGAGAATAGCCTGGCGCCTATAATCGTGGGTCAGTCGATTGAGCTCTGCGCTGTCAATTGAGCACTCACTGGTAGGGGTCCATACGGCTCATCTCTAGGAGAGCCTTCGTTCACAAAATCAGGCGTGTTCGGCTCTTTGCATCGGAATATCAAAGCGTAGATGACCGCGCCAATTGCCCATACCTGCAGGAGTCAGTAACAGACTTGCCACTTAAGATCATCTGGTCAACACACGTTCGTCTTAGCGCCCATACGCGGGAAATCAGTGACTCTCCCGTCATCTCTTCGTACCCATTCGCGCTGTTCCGGAGCACTGATGCGACAAGAAACGTTAGCTTTGGCCTAGAGAAGCAACGCAGCCTTGGGATCTGGTACCGCGAGAAGGAAGTATTGGATGACTCGCAAGCCCATCAGCAGTACTTACAGATATCCGGGAGTGCCAGCTCCTCGGAAAGCCCGCGGATTGTTGGCTGGAGGATCGTTTAGGCTGGTTTCGAATGCAAAACCGAAATCGCCGAGCTTGGGCTCGGGATACAGCGCCCACTGCGCCGCTCTTCCTGTCGGTGGATCTTGTAACCAAATATTCTAGAAATGAAGTATGAAAGTCAGCACATGTCTCAGACGTTCAGACCTGGTGACGAGCTTCGCAGCTCATTGTTTTCCATACCGCAGGCTTGATGTCACGGTGAACGACTTCCTTCCAACCATTGATCGGTGCTTCAATCGAGCCTTGCTCCATGATTATTGCAGTCTTCGCCAAGTTTATGAAGCAATACCAAATGAAACTGCGTCAAGAGAGAGTAAGCCGCTGTCCAAAATCGTGATGTAGTGGAGACTTACGGCTCTGGTATCAACACATTCGGCATTGTGAGGTCCACATATGGTCTGCGGGGATCAGGAATCACCGTTACTGCCGCATTGGGAAAGCTCCCAGGGTTGAGATAGTGGTCGATCAGATCAGCCAGGCTGCCGTGTGGGCAGTACTGTAAGGCAGTCAGCATGCGCAATCACAAAAGCCCGACGTCGGATGAGGTCTAGATATATCACTCGCCTCCATGAAATATCTCAGCCGCCATTCAAGCGTATCAACGTGAGCTCGACCATGGTATGCTAGAAGCGAAGGACGGAAGTCAGCAAAGTCCGAGACACATTCGAACCGGGTCAGAGACTGATGACTCGATGAGAAGTGCTGATGCTGAGCTCGAGACGCCTTCTGCCCTTTGGTACACTTGCCGACTATTGAGCTAGGTCCCGTGGCCGACAGATTTCGATGGACATAGGTCTCCATGCTCTCTGTCCGGTCAATCTGCGCGCTGTAATCTCGAACATTGTTCCGATCGTAATATCCAGTCCAATTGAAGGGCAGAAACCACTCCTTTTAAAGTCAGCTGTAAGGACGCGGAACTTCATTAGCAACCGAAACGTACTAATGGACCGCACTGGAGGTCTTTGACCGCAAGCCGCTACATTGCGTCGCAGTCAGCAAAGTCCTAATGATCCGGCATGGGGTGGGTTCCAGTACCCGTGTCAGGTTCCAGTTTGCATCGAATTGGCCAAATAGACAGACCATATTGTTGCTGGTAGCTGCGATGTAGTGAATACCATGCCATTGTTGGGGCTGGTCGGGTACTGTGGAATCCGTAAGGTCGCCGGCCATGAAGTCCTGGAATCTCTCCTCAGTGGCGAACTTGCGAACGGCCTGCGACTGTTGGAATGCACCAACAGGATAGAGCTGTTGCGGCGGTGCATATGCCGGTGGAACGGCTTCAGGAGCATTTGGCCAAAAGAAACCGCCTTTGGACAGAAGGATCAGCGAGGCTCTTAGATGAAGGTCTGCTGATCAAGCCCGTACCGGGTAGCATCGGCAAATCTGCTCCCGGCGCCGGCGGTGGAGGAGGTGGCACTGGTGGTGGAGGAGGTGGACCATCGTATACCACCAGCGCGTTGTCTCTTGCGGGAGCATTGGCCATTGTCGCGATGTAATGCCGAAAGGAGAACGAGCACAGCGCAGGGCTGGAGATGATAGGAAGATCGTGTCGGTCGACTGCATAATTGTCTTTGTCCTGGAGCATTGTCCGTCATTTGTTTCCAGCTCCGGACTTGAAATTCTTTGTAACAAGCACGAAGTGCCGTCCAACACATCACACGAAGGACACAAACCGGTGACAATTGTGTGGATGTCATATCTGACAAGCGTAAGCAAAGTCGGTAGGATACGTCGCAAGCGTGCTGAAAGATCTGAAGGACCACTATGGCAATGCTCAGCAGTTGTGTAGAGATATGACCGCTGACAGAGCGCGAGGGAGACTTGGCTTGACATGTAATTAAGAACCATATATGCTAACCTGGTGATCATGGGCATGTCGAAAGACAAGCTTCATCGGAACTCTCGAGGGGTAGGTTCAGGTAAGTCGTCCCAGCTGAGACCAATGCGATACCCGTCATGGAAATGGCCTCGCAAACGATAACGATGAGAGCGCGAAAGGAGATTCCACTCATTCCAGCGCTCGTTGACCCCGGGCTTGATCGTGCGCATACCTGTGCGGAAAGCGAAAAACAGGTCAGCATAATTCCCCAAATCTCTGTGCCAAAAGACCAGCGGCACGACTTTCTGTCGTATTTGTACCAACCCTTGAAGTGGAGCTGGTCGAAGTCCAGTTCTTTGTTGAATGTTCGCTTGAGCAATTCCGCTGGCGAAGGGCGGTCTCCAGGCTCGAGCTGGAGACACTCCCATATCAAATCCATCAGTGTGTGAGAATAGCCAGGGGCCTTGGTTACGAGTCAGTCGATGGGTGACAGACAGACCAGGGCGCTCAACTCACCGGCAAAGCTCAACACGGTTCTTTCGCCAGCGTCGTGTCCGTGTCGAAATCGGAATCGGTATCCGGCGTCTGGAATCCGTTGCAGCGGTAGACTAAAGCATAAATGACGCTGCCGATTCCCCATACCTAAAACTTCAGCTTCAATTCTCCTGCAAGACGGTTTCAATTGTGACTCACATTCGTTTGGGCACCCATGCGCGGATATTCGCTGACTTTGACTGAGAGCAGAGGCGGATTAGTTAGCGTTGTGTTCTCAGCTCAGGTCGCGACGCCGTGCCGAAGCGCTGGCTGCATGACCTTTCAGGTCCCGAAGACCACTTACGATCATCTCTCCGAAGCCAATGTAACGGCTCTGGAGCGAGGTGAACCTCCGTGCCTAGCCCGCGAAATGCCCGTGGATTGTTCGCTGGTGGGTCGTTTGGACCACTCTCGACAGCAATCCCAAAATCGCCCAACTCGGCCATTGGGCGTCTTGTCACGAGTATTAGTGATCTCTCTTGCAACACCTGCACGCTTTGTGTCTCTTGATGCACTTACTTCGTCCGGTGGGCGGATCCTGTAACCACATGTCTAGAAAGAGTCAGCTATGGTGCAGCTACATACAAGCATCGTGAAGCAGTACTATCGGGTTACACTGCAAGTTCTTGACTGCGAGGCGCTGCACACAGACTTATCAGTAGAGTAATGGAACTGCATCGATATGGCTGTAATATCCTCTGGAGATTTCCATTGGTATCTGGCTGGCCAAAAAGGCCGACCATGTTGTCACCGTGCGCCATAATGAACTGAATGCCTTGCCAAACTAAATCGTGATCGACCTCTGTGGATCCGGATATCGCCACCTAGGAACTGCTCGAATCTGCCGTCGGTGGATGTGACATTTCCTGCATAGGTCGATTGCTCAAATGGGCCATAATCGGGATAGAGCTCCTGTGGTGGTGCAGCTTCCGGTCGGATTGGCTGGGGAGCGTTCTGCCAGAACAACCCGCCTAGCAGCCATAGGGTCAGCGAATCTGCCAGGCTTCGGTAGATGTAGGCCCGACGACGGTCGAAGTTTTCTTACCCGGTATCATTGGAAGGTCTGCTCCCGGCGGCGGCCGTGTATACGCCACCAGCGCGTTTGTTCTTGATGGCACACGGGCCATGGCCGACAGGTATGCCGATCGAAAAGCGGACACAGCGTCATACGGAGGCACTGGAAGACTGGCCGTAGTTGAGATGTGTGTTGAAGAAAGAGCGAGCGCAGCGCGATACCGAGGAGAAGAGTACGCATTGCTTAGGTTGCTTGCTGCGTGGTCGTCGATTGCATGACGGTCTTTGTTCTGGAGAATTTTTTTTGGTTTGCTCTTAGCTCCGGAAGGGAATTTCTTTGTGGCAGCCGCGAAGCGCCCAGCAGGTACGCATCTCACAAGGAACACGATTCAACGACAATGTCTCCGCGGCTGAAATTGGTGGGACGCTGACACTCCGCGCGCGAGAGAAACTCTGGGTTCAAAGTATGTGAATGTCTTTCGTAAGTAAGCTCGACAGATTATGCTGTAAGCTTGCAGAAATTTCGATACAAGATTGGAGTTACCTTCGCAAGTATGACCACAACCTGCTATGGTCATTCAGGAAGTGCTTCCCTAGCCATGCCAACGCGGTAATGGTCCGCCATGTAGTGTACTTGATTCGCCGCCTGCTGTGGTAGTGGTGCAGAAAGATTCTTCATCCCGCAGGTCTGATCGTTGCTCGGGTCATCAACGCCTCCGGTGATGCTTCGGATGTAGTTCAGTAGATCACTGGGCGTACACCTGGCGGCCACGTCGAATTCCAAGCATCGTTCCACCATTTCGATCAGCTCCTCGGTATAACGGGCATAAGTGTCGACGTTGCTCGCACGCTTGAACGTTGTGTCGGTGTTGCCATCGCCTAGCCAGATTGGAGTGACAAGCCGAACTTGCAAAGTTATGCATGCGTACAGGACGATTCCGAGGCCCCAGACATTGGTCGCTGCAAGAATTTTGCCATCGTCGATAGGGACCAAGGTGTCTCGATCCACGTATGAGCAGACTTCCGGGGCAATGAAGCCTGGCGTTCCCTTCCCTTGGTACCACCGCGGATTCTGTGCGGAGCTTTCGTTTGTCCGGAAGGCACCTCCCTAGATGCTATGAGTCAATTCTGGTCGCTCTTAAAAAAGGTCCGAGGTACACATACAAAATCTCCCAGTCGCGGTCTAGGGTAAAGTGAATAGCGGCCAATATCTTGAGCGTCCAGAAAAACGTTGCCAGGCTTCATATCCCTAGGTGACCCTGTCAGTCGGAGTCCAATCTCTGTCGCTGGAGATCAAGACCTGTGAACGATTTCTCTCCAGTCCTGTGTACCATCTTGATCGGGATCGTTGTGGCCTTTCTCCAGCGCCACAATACTCTCGGCCAAGGTTTCAGCGATATACCACATCATCGGCTCCGGTATGGGTACCGGCGGGTCAAGCGATCTGTGTGCCTGGATCACGGAATGAAGATCCCTGTGCGGACACCAAGCCGTGTATATTCGGAACCTCATGCCGACGTTATCTGGAAGCAAAGAGCACTGGTGTCAGTATCGAGGACCATTCGGCCATTCTATCGTAGAACATACCAATCCAGGCCCTACTCATAGGCGCTTTCAGTACCACGCATCCGGTACCGAGAACGTTGTCCATCGCGTTGTGGCATGCCAACTCCCAAGGCCACCTGCTCGATTCGTCCTCGGCACCATCATCAAAGCGACGAGCGTCAAACCACTTGGCGGCGTCCATCGAGGTATCTTTTCGGACCATTCTCTATTTCTGGTAATTAGTAGCATCAACAGGAGCGACATAGGATTTTTTTTAGAACATACGTCTACCACTACTTGATGGTTGTTCAGCTGAAGCCACAGCCATGATGTCTCTGCGCCGCCTCCAAGTTCTTTGTGAGCGTACCATGTGCTGGCTTGCGGTCGCTCCATACCGTCGATATTTGCCGTACGTTCTGCTGCAACGCTTCTCTCCTGTACTCGAAGCTCACGTCGCAAGGAGATCCAAGACCTGGGCATCCTTCTCATACCGTTCGGATGTGCAGGTAGCGGTTGTCTGTCCGCAAGATCTTCCAGACTCCGAGTGCGTTCGTTCAAGTCGCGAGCCGCTTCCAACGCAAGATCTCGTTGCTCTGTAGCGTAATCGAGAGATCGCTGATCACCATTTTGTTGGACAAACAATCGACGCAGTCTAGTGTAGGCTTCCGCGAGGTTCCGATTGAGCGTCGCTAGTAGCTTTGCATTGTTGATGACCTGCATGTAGGCAGAATATCGGGCTTCAGCTTCATCGGGGTCATCGCCAATCCTGAGGACTGCAGCGTAAGTATCTGTCCCTTGGTCAACCAATGCTCGGATCATTCAATGCTGGAAACATGCTAGAATTGCACGTCAAGCAATCTTTGCAATCACCTACTTTCAACTTCGGTCGACTGTACCTTGATGGCCGGTTCAAATCCAAGAGTTGTCTCGAGCCTGGACACGATGCGTCGCTTTTGTACCGCTGTCTTTGAACGCCATTCGTTCTCGATATCTGCTTTGTCGCGCGCACTCTTTCCGCGTGCCTTCTGTTCGTACTCAATGTACAACGCTTTTGTCTTTTGAATTCCAGGCATCTTCTAAGGTGAACCCCTTGTGAAGTCTGCTGATAGCGATTCAGTGAGCTAGAGCATCGACGGCGATCAAAAGTCCAACCGCAGAGTTTTGTGCTTTGTTCTCAAGGACGGATGATGAAAGGGTCATACAAAGAAGTGCCGCCGGTCTTGCATGAGAGAACTCACAAGAACAATGCCAGAGGTTTCCAGGGTCGCAAATCTCAGTCTTGCGAGTTCGGGGCCATGAAACCAGATTATGCACAGCGTCCGTTCGTTTCATTCAACAATCGGCCTCCACATCTTTCGGCCTACGAACGAGTCAATGCCATCGTCAGCCATGACATCTTCTGCAAGTCGGCCTGTAATCAGGCTCCTCTCATGCTCGCGACCATAAACATAAAAGGCATCCCAGTCACCGACCCAACGCCCGACATTCGAACCAGCACGGCCCTTGACAAATCCCGAATTTGGTCGATCCAGGGCAAGGAACCAGTATCGTTGATGGATTGAGCCAATAGTGTTGAACGCGCCAGGGTATGCATTGTTGACTCGAATCTCAGTATCCTCATCGTTGTCCGAGGCCGCGGCTGCGTCTTTTGCTTTATCTCCCTCGATGACCGGGGTCGCCGCCTTGTCAGACGACTCGGATTCGCTGTCACTTGGAGCGTGCTTCTTCAGCCTGCCCGACACGTTCGTCCTTCGTCGTTTCCGTTTCGGCTTACCAGGCTGAGCTGTTCGGTCGTTGTGACTTGGCAGTCTGAGTGCGATGGTATATCCCGGTGGGAGACGAGTGCCGTGCAAGCGGAGTCGTATGTGCCGACTCTGGAAAGCTTTTATCAACAGCTCGCTCTGAGTTTGCATCCCATGCAATTGAACATCGTCTTGGCTCGATTCTTCGTCATCCGTCATCTTCTGCGACTTCTTGTTGTGGCGAGGCAGGATTTCATATTCTCCAGTATCCCAGATGAGGAGCGATCCGGTGGCATACGACGCTGACTCGATCAAATTGTTCCAGAGATTGTGAACTCTAGTCTCAATCGCCATACGATTTGGCCTCGTGGAGTTCGGGTTGCCTGGCAGACCGTAGGGAATGGCGAAGCTAATAGTGCTTGTGGCTGAGAACTGAATGCGAAGGTCATAGTGAACGCCTGGGAGTGGTATTAGCCATGGCTGAAATGCGAACTATCCAAGATGATACCAGAGATGGGATGATCATGCTGATGCACCACGAAGTGAGTGCCATGGCTGTGAGTATTGGTTTTATAGAGTTGCGTAAAGTCTGGAAGTGAAAGCCTTGGGCCATTGACGGCCGGTTGGGAGACCTTCGAAAGGCGCTTCACAAAGTAAGACAAGTGATCGCGAACATGCGCCTCGCCAGCCTCAATGGCGGCCAAGGTTGGCTCGGCACGCTGAGGACTGTCATCGGTGGCATCAGCGACTAATGTGTTCCGTCTTGTGGGCGGAGGAGAGACGACTCTGGAAAGCGTAACAAGGCGGACCATAACTCACTATGAGCTGTCCCTTCATCGAAGCGCCATAGTTGCGGAGAACATGAGTTGTGGTGTCTGCAGGCGGCATGAAAGCAGAAGTGAGGTGAATGTTTCCTGGTTGAGTGGCCCGAGCTTCTGAATCAGCGTCAGACTTTCGAACTTGTTGCGAATCGAGAACGGCTTGTGATTGACAAAACCCATCGCTCATCATCACCACGCGCAACACCATCGCACACAGATCACGCCGAACGACTTAGCCGACTACTGCGAAACAACAACTCGAACATGTCTTTCTCACTTTTCGGTGGCGGACGCCCGCAGCCCTCATCAGCGGAAAAGATCGCCGCAGCGGAAGCCGAGATTGAGATGGTGTCCAACATGTTCAACCAGTAAGCGCAGCTGTATCTAGGAGCAAAGTACAAGAATGACAGCTGATCTATCTACTCTGCTAGATTAGTCGACACGTGCACGAAGAAGTGCATTCCCAACCAATACCGCGAAGCCGAACTCAACAAGGGCGAATCCGTCTGCCTCGACCGCTGCGTATCGAAGTTCTTCGAGGTCAACATCAAAGTGTCGGAGAAGATGCAAGGAGAGGCGGCACAAAGGCAAGGAGGGGCTGGAATCTTCAACTGATGGTTGGTCGAGATGAGAAGTTGGAAGGAGAAGCAGCGAGGCTCGATGCATCGGCTGAATGATCCCTAGCAGGATGCTGGACTGGAACCACCGAAGTGGGCTTCGCACATGGCAAAATCAGTGGCAGTGTGTACGATAATACCGGAGGAGTAGTCGCCTGGGCAGTGTGACCCCATAACGAAGTGCTGGACAGTCTTGGGCAGTGTACCTATGTTTATGATACTATCCTCTTCTCAAAGGAATGCACCTGCACTCAGACTCCGGAGGCTGATGGATTCATGGCTTGAACCGTTTCCGATCATGCTCAGCATCTAACGGCTACGATTTGACAGCCCAGTACTACTCATCCCTTGGAAGTGAGTGAGCACGACTTTAAAACATTCAAAGCATCATACCCCAATCGGGCTCTCCTGGCCCAGCGATTCGACTGGAACCGCCATCTCCCTCGCTATGCAACAAAAAAGATATCGTCCTCATCGTCAACCCTTCCAAATCTCAGCCCGTCTTCGGTCTGCTCGCTTTGGCAATGTCCACGGTACTGCGCAGATGACCTGATGAAATATCAGTATACCATCGTTGAAGTAGATGTTTCCGCTTTCAGGAACTCACCTCGCCTTCGCTATACGCCCAGAAATACACCATACATCCAATAAGATAGTACAACGCCGCGTTCGTCGCCTGGTAGAGGAGAAGACTCGATAGACTGGCCAGCGGTATCCACATCAACCGCACCTCCATGCTGCGATGTATCGCGGTGCCAGCCACAAGTTTCAGCGGCCATTCGTATGCCAACCCAATGAGCCCGAAGATGAGGTTCATAGTCTGGAGAGCGGGCACGGGTTTGACAGCTCCGTCAAAGTTCTTCGTGAGCCAGTCGAAGAAGAACTTGGGCCAGAAGAAGCCTTCCAGTGCGGCAGCTATTTGGTCTGGAAGAGAAATGTTACAGATCTGAGGGGTTGTTGCATGAGGTTGTAATGATCTTACATGTCGCCGCCGTCAAACAGATAAGCCGAGCCCAGTGGTTCTTGATCAGTTTGCCCATTGCAATGCACAGCGATCTGGTGCCTGCCAGAGGTGCGTGGATCTTCTTGCGCCAGTGGCTATCGTTCGAGCTGGCCGAGCATCATCGTCCACGGTGGTTACAGTATGATGAGATTCAGCCGCGAGGGCGAGGGCGAGAACCAGGAATATAGACTCGAGGGACGATCGACAAAGTTTACAGAAGAATCCGAACATCCGGTCGCGATAGGGCACTGCAGGGTATAGTCTATGAATGATGCGAGTCTACCCGCCAAGATGGGAAACCGCCATGGAAATCGGAGAAAGAGGAGACAGAGGAGCCAGATCTCACCGTACCTTGTCCCATCGCAGCGGCATCGCTCGATTTGGAGCGAGGAGCGCAACACAGCGTAAGAGGTGCGATGGGCAAAGTGCTTGCAGGTTCACGTGTTCTAAGCGCCCAACCTGAGGAACGGAGAGCGAATGAAGTCGACCAGGACACGGAGAGTGGACAGCGTCTATCACTAGCGCGGGCGCTAAACTGCAGGAGCCATCCCAGCTGTAAGCACCTCCTCTGGTGGAAGCACAACAGTCGAATCGCTTTGTAGACGGCGCTTGCGTGAATATGAGAGGTTGGCACTGAAGTTCCCGCGCTGTGAACTTTGCCGTGCCGATGTAGGCGCCGAGGCCACTGTCGGTGGGTTGATTGCTGACTCGTCACCCTTACGCAGGCCTCTTCGATCTGCTTGAAGGTTTGTGACTGTCGTTCGACTATTCTCCGACTGTTCTCCTCTGCGTTCTAGAAGGTCTTACCGTTGGGACACATCTACTGGCTTGATCTGCTTCTTCGCTTTTCCTTGGTTCTTCATACAAAAGCAGGAGGCGTGAGGAGGAGAGACCGGGCGAAACCATCACCATATCAAAAGCCCAAGGAACCATGAATTCGCCATAGCAGGATCCATTCGAGAGCATACTGCCTGGAACTACCGGCCGGATAGAATACTGCTCGCCGACATGGCGATACCACAACGAAAGTCATGGCTGGCAGCGCAATTCACCGCACGAAAGATCACATTCTACCTCCTCTTCCATGGCCTGCATATACTGATCTTCATCCTCGGATGGTATCTCCAAGCCGACAATCAAAAGCTAGCAGGTCTCAACACGCTGCAGTTCAGTGTCTGGTTCTCGCGAGGAGCCGGACTTTGTCTCTCCGTGGACACCATGCTCATCCTCTTTCCCGTGTGCCGCAATGCCCTCAGACTGATACGGCCGAAGATTCGATGGCTGCCTCTTGATGAGAGTCAGTACTTTCATCGACAGGTCGCATACAGCATGCTGATCTGGACGATTGTGCATACCGGGTCGCACTACGTGAACTTCTTCAACGTGGAGCGTTCGCAGATTCGCAAAGAGGCGGCGGTGGAGATACACTACCAACAGGCAGGGGGTATCACTGGACATGTCATGCTACTATGCATGATGTTGATGTTCACCACGTCCCACGCGAAGATTCGTCAGCAGAGCTATGAGACGTTCTGGTATACGCATCACCTCTTCGTTCCCTTCTTCTTGGCGATGTACACACATACCACAGGGTGTTTCGTGCGGGACAGTGTCAAGCCACACTCGCCATTCGCCGGAGGGACATACTGGAACCACTGCATTGGGTATCAAGGATGGCGATGGGAGCTTGTGAGCGGAGCTTTATATCTGTGTGAGCGGGTCTGGAGAGAAATTCGAGCTCGACGCCAGACCGAGATTATCAAGGTGGTCAAGCATCCTTTCGGTGAGAAAGCTGTGGCAATTGACCTTCTGACCTTCGGCGTGCTGACTTCGAAATAGAAGCCGTCGAGATCCAATTCCGCAAGCCGAGCATGCGCTACAAGGCCGGACAATGGCTCTTCCTCAACGTACCATCGATCAGTGGGAATCAGTGGCATCCCTTCACCATCACTTCATGTCCGTTCGATCCATACATCAGTGTTCACGTGCGCCAAGTAGGCGACTGGACTCGATCTTTAGCGAATGCTCTCGGCGCTGGGCCGGAGCAGCAGAAACTGTACGACGAGCTGGACCCGCTGGGCATGTACGAAGTCGCCATTCAAAATGGCCAGGAAATGCCAAAGCTTCGGATTGATGGACCGTACGGGGCGCCGGCGGAGGACGTTTTCGACAACGAGATTGCAATCCTTATCGGGACAGGTATCGGCGTGACACCGTGGGCAGCGATCCTGAAAAACATCTGGCACATGCGACTTTCACCAAATCCGCCCAAGCGACTGAAGCGAGTGGAGTTCATCTGGGTGTGCAGAGATACCACCTCCTTCGAATGGTTCCAAGCTCTGCTCTCAAGCTTAGAGGCGCAGAGTATGAGCATGAGCGGTGTGGGTAGCTCAACAGAGTTCCTGCGTATCCACACCTATTTGACGCAGAAGATGGACGCGGACACGGCGCAGAACATCGTGCTGAACTCGGTCGGTACGGATAGAGATCCACTGACAGAGTTGAGCTCGAGGACGAATTTCGGACGACCCGACTTCAATCGATTGTTCGTGGCTATGCGGGAGGCGATCCTGAACCAGAGTTACATGGCGGGTCTGGATCGTGGAAAGACGGATGTGGGAGTGTACTTTTGCGGACCCAGTACGGCTGCGAGAGATATCAAGAAAGCGTGCAAGGAGGCGACGGTGAGCCGCGTGACTTTCAAGTTCTGGAAAGAGCATTTCTGAACGAATATTTATTGGGAATCCGCGACGGCGGAGACTTGTTAACGATAGACATGATTGTATCGAACCTACCGAGCGTGCCCTCAAACCGCATTCTGAGAGTGACTGCAATACCTCTATCATCATTCCATGCGCTGCACTCGGTGCGCGGGCTTGCCCGTGCTCCGTCGACCTGAGCACCGTCCGTTCAGCGTCGAGATTGTTCATCTCGCGGACTTGACTCCAGTGGTCAGTGCCATTGAATGGTCCCAGGGTCAAATTTCTCCGGTGGAGACTGGCGGGACGATGAGCATAACGTCCAGCGGTGGCACCTTCGGCCCAGATCTCGAAGATGCTTTTTCACTTCCATTTTCAGGCATTCTTTCGTTGTGGTAATTGTCCGAAGCAAAGCGTTAGCACGTCCTGTGGATCGACCATCTGGTCCAGAGCTGTATGGAGCAAAGAGTCGCGTGAGGAACCCGAGCACTGATTCAATTCGCCTCCACTGTCTGGTAAGAGTCGTTGAGATCCATATTGCAGGCAATCAGCGATAGCATGCCTCATCCTGGTCAGCTTCCGGTCTTTCCATCGAGCTGTGATGATGTGGGCAAGGTCGAGCGACACGACATGTAACACATGATGCAGTTCATACGCATGTGACTTTCAGGCTGCAGGGCCAGGTGTCGCAAGGACCTACTGTAGTGAGTTGAAGTCGAAGGAGTGGTGAATAATCGGTTCGGAGTGATTTAACGTTTGAGCCACAACCAGCCACGCAAGAAGTGGGGTTAATCCTTGCTCTTGTGCATCATTCTGCAAGGAACCCGAAGGTCAAGGCAGACTGATGATGAACGACTGGAGCGCGTCGTCCCCAAGAACCTCCCGTGGTCTCACCGTTTCCTGTTGACCCGTCTCCTACGCCCAATCAACAACAGCATTTGCTACCTGAAATGACCTCCGAAGACACGATACGAAAACGCATACCCATCTCGGTGTGCGCTTGGTGACCATGGCCGACGACGAGTTCTCTCCGCTTACCTTTCTCGAAACCTACGAGTCCGGCGCTTCGATTGCCTCACGATCACATTCCACGACCTGCTGCTGCGGCAACGACTCATGCGCCTATCTGCGACACAATCAAGCCGCTCTAGAGGGCTTGGAACGTGATGTTTGCACCGCCGCGAAGTTGGGTCAGGTAAGTTTGATTGCCCCGGAACTCGTCAACATTGGCGTGCAGTGGTCGTCGGTTCGCAGCGTTGTCGCCGTTGGGCGATACTATAGCGTCGCATACCCACATTGCACATATCCACCTGCTGCATGTCCGTTGCGCTCGTCCCTCCGCTCGCGCACACGCTGACGCTGTACAATACATATGTCGTCGATGGAGCTGCCGCCGCCGGTTGACGACCAAGGCCTGCCGTCGCTAATGTTTTCGCTACAGGCCCTCCTCGTGAGGTATGAAGCCTACATCGCCGACTCGGAGAAAGAACGCCAGGCGATGACCGTACACATCGAAACGCTGGAGAGCGAAAAGAAGATGCTGGAGGCACAAAACGCGACGGTGATTGAGGAGAATCGCAGCCTGCTCGATCAACTGGAATCGCTCAACAACGCTGTTGCGGAGTCTGACACCCAGGTCACCAACCTTCAAGCGACATTGCGTTCCGCCCAACAGGAGCTACACAAGTTGTCCAGCTTGGCCTCGCGAACGGAACATCTGGAGCAACAGTTGGCTGAGTTTGAACGCGAGCAAGCGTCGTGGCAGGCGACGGTCGATGAGAAGGAACTTGCGGAAAAGTCTGCTCTGCGAAGGTGGCAACACGCGGAGCGAACACTGCTGCATTTGCAAGAGCAGATGGAGCGGATCGAGCGCGAGGCAAAGGAGGAGAGGGAGCGGCATGGTGAGGTCCTGCAGCGGATGGAAAGACGGCATGCAGTGGACAGAGAATTAGGTACGGCGGCAGGGAGACTGAAAGGTGCTGCAGCGTCGAAGGGTGCTGGACAAGACGCGAATGGGCCGACTGTTGTGTCGCATTTCGTCAAGGACATTCTACAAGACAATGCAAACTTGCAGATGGGGATTGTGGAGCTGCGCGATATGCTGCAGACATCGAACGACGAGGTGGAAACTCTCCGCAGTCAACTCTCTGTTCATCAGCCAGTTACTGAAGATGGTACCACGGACGTGACACCCTTCGCAACGCGTCCACGCTTGTCCGAGGAGATGCGCAGGGCTACCTCACAAGAACTCCACGTCCATCACCACTACCACGCTCCTCCGGCGACACCAAAGACAGCTTCCATTCGAAAACCTAAGAAGAAGCGTTACAGCGCGCTTACGTCTGGTCACTACACACCATCTTCTGGCAGGAGCACACCTCAGCAATACTCTCCGTTAACGCCATCCAACACAGCCGCCATTCTATCACAGACAAGCGCTAGCCTGCCGGACAGTGGTACGCACAACAAGCGCTGGTCGATGCAGTCGATGCAATCCTACCAGTCTTACCAATCCGTGCAACACTCAGACCCAAGTTCGCCGATATCGACCAATCGTTCATCTTTCATGTTCGACAGAGTGTTCAGCGACGCCGGACAAGACTCTTCTCGACCTACCACGCCAGATACTGAGGAACCTGGCACACCCTTGTTTGCACCGACGGCATCAAAAAGGTCCTCGGTCAGCTCCTATCATGCTTTCCGTAACTCAGTCTCTCACAGGGCCCGCCCGTCTCTTGACTCGATTCTGGACATTAGCACAGAAAATTTGCGACAGATTGAACAACAGCACGCATCGCAGGCCGCCATTCCAGAAGAGGATGAGCTCGCGTGGGAGAATGCGAGCAGCTCGCGCGATGGTCCAAACTCGAGTGCTATTTCTCCGCTCTCGGAAGAACTCGATGCATTTGAGCGACGACCACTTCGACGTGCCACATCACACGAATCGATCATGTCATTCTCAGGAATGGACATTCATACCCTCAAGAACCGGCCATCTCAATTGCTGACATCCCACGGCGCACGCTCATTCGCACCGCAAGCGGTGGTCAGCGGGACGACAGTACACGCCACGCGTCCAGCAGCGATGTCACGGTCAACTATCAGCGGACAGAGCCTCCTGAGCGGCATGGCGCCGCCTGCTCAACGACCGACTGGCCCGAAGCAAGGCATCGGTGGCAAGGTGGGAGGCTGGGTCTTTGGACGCTGGGGAGCCTCACCAGCACCTGCCGTCAGCCACAGGACCACACTCGCCGCGCCGAAGCTGAATCGTGCTCCGAGTGTGGCATCGGGAAGCAGTACAGGCAAGTCGATGGAAGACCCTCACGCGACGCCGAGGAAGCCCAAACAGCGGCCGCCAGGCATCAATCAGTCCGGGCCGATCATGGGTTTCTTCCCAGAGGTCAAGGTCCAGCATCCTCCGATCATGAAGTCACTGGATCAGGATGCGTTGAAGAGCGTGCTGGATGGTTGAAAAAATTGGAAGTGATTCGACGACGAAATGAAGGCGCACCTGTTTGGATTTGGCTGTGAGCTTTGTGATACCCCCACCCACTACATACCGATCCTTCCTATTTCTCTTGACATATTTGAGGGCAGACGCATAACCAGACTAGCGGCATGTTGACATATGATAGGATTGAACCAGATCAATCAAGGAAACATTGAGGGCGAATTTTCCACTCCTTCCTCTTTCGGCGTCGTGCATCGCAACCATCGCGGCGCTCTTGCATGTGATCCTGCGCTAATATCGCTCATCCTTGCGTGCTGAGTCAGGACTAAGTAGCCGCGCTCCCGATCTTTCGATTCGCGGGCACCTCCTCACCTCACAATTCCTCACATCTGGAAACGCACAAACAATGTGGAATTGATAATTTGCACGTGGAAGCACACGAGCGCATGATCGTCATGGACGAAACAATGCGCACCGACGGCTTCGACGCCATCGCTCACCTTCCTCCAGACACTCCCATCGGCGACATCGCCCACAACATCATGGTCACGACATACCATCAGGCGAATGAGATCTCGCCCGAAGATTACAATGACTGGCGCCACGCGCCCGCGGTTCAACTCGACTATGCGCAAGCTCGTCAAGGATTCGAAGCAGAGCATACCATTCACGACAAGTATCAGGCATGGGGCAGAATCTTCCACGACTGCTGGGGCTGCTCGATCGCCGAGTGTCTGCCCGCGGAACTGCGCGAGCGCACGCCTTACTCGCTCGCCATGGTGGCGCGCATGGCGGACCTCGCGATCAGGACCGTAGGCGACATGGAGCGCGCACAGAGGATTTTGCTCCAGCAGTGCCGCGCCCGTCAAAACGGCGAAGGAGGTCGTTACCCGGCGGATTTCTTCATCACGCCTCGGGCCAAGGCACTCGGTCTCTGGGCCGATGTCTGCGTCGAGGATTTCATCAAGGAATGCCCGAACGGCATCACTTTGGAGGATATCAGTAACGCCATTGCGGTGGCGACGACCTCGATGCCATACGTCCCATACCATCCCGACATGGAGGCATCGCTCAACAACGTGGAAACAAATCCAAAGATGCGGGCACAGAATGAAGGTGTGGCCGGTGGAAGAGATTTCGGCACGGCTGGTACTTCTGCAGCAGCTCCCGGCTACGCACGACTCGAGAAATACAGGATCAGCTATCATCAGCCAGACCAAATCTCCCCTGAGGATGTGAATGACTGGGAGCGGTTGCCCGCGATCAATACGTCGAGCAAAAAGACCATGCAGAAAGGCACATCATATCGTCAATACAACCAATGGGCGAACACCCTCAAAAGACACTGGGATTGCTCGATTTCAGAGTGTCTTCCTGTCGAGTTCCGCACTCGTACACCTTACTCGCTTGCATTGCTTGGACGCATCACGAAGCTGGCCTGTGCCACTTCAGGCGAGCTTGCACACGGCCATCGTGTCTTGCGTCAGGCGTGTTCAGACCGACAGCAGTACGAAGGCGACCAGTTCGCGACCAAGGCCTTCATCGGCTTGCACAATCCCGGGAGGCGATTGGCCAACAAGAAGTGCCTCGAGAGTCACATCAAAGAGTGTCCTCGTGGCATCATGGTGCAGGACGTCATGAACGCTATGGAACTGGTCAAGGGTGGCGGCAATTCTGCGACGGCCAATGAACGCGCAGAGGACGCAGGCACGCAAGCCCTGCAACGTGAAGTGCGCTTTCAAAGGCGGCAAGGCGTCAGCTGGATGCCGACCAAGGGCCGACGGAAGGAAGTCAAGGCCCTCGCTCGCGCAAAGTCACTGCTTGAAGAGTACTTGGCCAGCGATCCCGGTCTGCAGCAAGTCATGAGGGCGAAAGAGGACGAAGCGTATCGTCGTGGATATCAGGATGCGGTGGATGGAAAGCCGTTCACTTCATCGACGGGAGTCGTCCCGCCGGCCAGCCTGAACAAGAACGGGCACGACTCGGACGACGACGATGAGGACGACGACGATGACGACGGAGACGAGGACGGAGCCGAGCCGTCCCAAAACCTCACCGTTGAGACTGTCCTTCACGACGCGAGGACTGATACGCAGATGAGTCGTGCCATGGGGTCCGTCGCCATGCAGGACCGCCGCGATGGCAAGCAGGCCAAGCATCACGCTAGACGGGCCATGAGAAGCAATGCGCTGCCGCTCGAACGCTTCGACGCCGGGGAGCTGCGACAGCTGCCTTTGCCGTCTTTCGATGCTGGGGTGATCAAGATGGAGAGTGAAAATTAAGGCGTGAAAGGTCAGGCTGGCAAGACAGGGGAAAGGAGCAGGAGCGATGGATGCAAAAAGTTTGGCGTTTTTGATTTTGGATGGAGTCTGCAAAGTGGAACCATACCCAGGTCAGGTCAGGTCGAGACGGGAGGGCAGGAAAAGCATGGCGTTCGTGATTTTTTGATACCCTCGTGCTCTGCTACGAGCACTCCAATCAAGCTTTCCCACTCCAGCACCACTCTCCTCTACAAATTCGGCTTGAACGCATACCCCTTGGCCACGGGTCGATTCGCCGTACTCACGGGATCCCACCAAGGATACGCCGCCGGGGCGTCATTCTGCATGGTCCCCTTGAAATCCACCGCCCGCTTCTGCAAAAACGCCTGCACGCCCTCCTTGTTGTCCTTGCTGCTGAACAGTTCGTAGACGATCCGGCTGTCGAGCAAATGGGCGCCCTCGGCCGTGTCCGGGTTGCGGTACATCATCTCTTTCATCAGGTAGGTGCTGATGCCGCTGGTGTTTTTGACGATTTCGTCGGCGATTTCGAGGGCCCGCGGGAGCACGGCTTCCGGGGTGGGGAGGGTTTCGGAGAAGAGGGTGTTGAGGAGGGGGTGTTTGGCGGGGTAGGTGGCGCCGGTGGTGCAGAGGTGGAGGGCTTTGGATGCGCTGGAAGTAAAAGAGGTTGTTAGTCGATGGTGTGTGTGAGGGGTGTGGGTTTGGTGAGAGAGGGAGAGTACGTACCCAATGAGTCTCGGGAGGAAGAAGCTGCTGGCTGCCTCCATGACTAGCCCTCTGCGTGCGAAGACAAAGCCGATTTTGGCATTCTCATAGGCGATGCGGATGTTCATGGGCAAGGTCATGGTAATGCCGATCCCCACGGCACTTCCGTTCAAGGCACCAATGCTCGGCTTGCGACACCGATTGATCGCCATTGTGACCCGTCCACCGCCATCTCTGTGATCGCGCACCGCCTCTTGCGCGCCCACGAACCCGGTCTCGAGATCCGCGCCCGCACAGAACATTTTCCCGCTGCCCGTCTGCACGATGCACTTGACGCGGTCGTCGATGTCGAAGAGCGTGTAGGCGAGCTCGAGCTCCTCCATCATCTTGGGGGTGAAGGCATTGACTTTTTGCGGACGGTAGAGCGTCACCAGTTGGATGGGGGTGACTTCTGGGGAGGACTCGGGGACGTTGGTGACGCGGATCTGGGTGAAGCCGATGTCTGAGTAGTTCTTGGGGATGGGGATCTCTTGCAGCTCGGAGGGTGGGATGTACTTGGAGGCCATGGTGGGTGATTGTTGTCGTGGGGTGAGGGAGAGGGAGATGGAAGAGGAGGACGGTGATGAATGAGTGCGAGATGAGATGACCTACGTAGTACTATAGTGGTCGCCGGCAATAAGCAGATGAGGTTGGAGCTCTTGCAACGGTGGACGTGAGACGAGAGGAGAGGAGCTGGGACTGGACCTCGGGGAAGCTCTCCCATCTTGGGCCAAGGTGAAGTGAACCTAAGGAGATTCCTGGAAGCTCTCCCATCTCCCCCACGGCACACGGGTCCAAGCTCCACGGCAATCGCGGGATGGAGACTTCGCAACATCTTTCAGATACTGACTGTATGATGAATTCTATTCCATCAGTCCGCACGCATCGAACGCAATGCTCACAGACCGCCGATCCAGTGCGAGTCATCTCCGACGATTGTATGAGCAGCCGTGGACACGATGCCGTCGTCAGCATGTTCGACGTACGATGGATGGATGATTCATGATTCGACGACAACCCACCCAAGTCACTCATGTCGAGGCACATGTGCTGTGTAAGTTGGGCTACTCTGGCGTTGCATGCCGCCAGCGCACTCTCGCTGCGCTCCGTTCCACCTGTTCCACTATGTACCATGCGCCACTTTCTCCACCCTCGGTGCCGAACTGCAGTGCCCGACATATCACAAACCTGCTCCCAGGACGTCATGCTCTCACGGAACAGTGCAAAAGGTGAGCAATGCTTCTCCTGTTGACCACTCGCTAGGATGATGCCTCCTATCATCGCTCTCGAGGAGCATTACCTCTCTCCCGTCGTGCTCGATGCATTCGACGAGGAGTTCCAGGAGCAGTTCAAGGCCATCCCGGATGCGAAGAACATGCTCAGCGATCTGGGTGACTTGCGATTGAAGGAAATGGAAAAGGGCCGGATTTCAATGCAAGTCGTCTCCCATGCATGTTCTCCTGGAGGACCCAGCCCGGACCAATGCAGGCAAGGGAACGATCAAATGGCCGCGTCCATCGAGAAGAACAAGGACCGATTCGCGGGCTTCGCGGTGCTGCCCGTAGCAGATCCGGAGGCCTCAGCGAAGGAATTGGAACGATGCGTCAAGGATCTGGGCTTCGTCGGCGCACTCATCGACAACCACGCGAGCGGGAAATATTTCGACGGAGAGGAGTATGATGTGATGTGGCGGAAGGCGGAGGAACTGGACGTCGCGATCTACTTACATCCCACCTGGCCGGCGGAGAACATGATGCAGCAATACACCGGCAACTTCACCGATGGAGCAACTCGTAGTCTGGGCGCTTCAGGCTGGGGTTGGCATACGGAGACCGGCCTCCACATCTTACGACTCTTCGCAGCGGGTGTTTTCGACAAGTTCCCAAACCTCAAAATCATCATCGGTCACTTTGGCGAGATGCTACCTTTCATGATCCAGCGCGTGGTTAACTTGAGCGGCCGGTGGGGTGACCACAAGCGGAAGTTGAAGGAGGTGTGGGAGGAGAACATCTGGATCACGACGTCGGGGGTTTGGTCTCTGGATCCGCTGCGGTGTATCCTCGGCAACACGAAGATCGATCACATCCTGTTTAGCGTTGACTATCCGTTTGAACGCAACGAGAATGGCTTGAAGTGGTTGGAGGAGCTCGAGCAGAGTGGGCTGGTCTCTCAGGAGGAATTGGAAATGATTGCGTATAAGAATTCGGAGAAGTTGTTGCGGATCAAGGCACCTCTGTGAGACGGGACATTGTCGAGTGCGCCTTTTGCGGAGGTCTTTTGAGAGGTGATAAGTGTGCTTCAGAAGCATTGCAACACAGAAGATAGAGCGCTTTAACGAATCGACGAATATGATGACATGGATCAGCGAGTATGAGCGTACCATATATGACTTATCATCAGCATACTGGTGTCCCATCAGTGATGGCGGTACGTATCGTTGATTGATGCCAATGCCAACGCAGGGATGGACAATGTTCCTGCGTGGCTAGCGTCGTGCTAGTGACAGGCAGCAGAGCGGGTGACATGACTCCACCCCTGGTTGACGCAACATCACCCATCTTCCACCTCCTGCAACCATCAGACCAGCACCAAGACAACCACGTATACCTGCTGCCTTTCCTTGGTCGCCTCCATCCGCAAAGACAGGGCTGACATACCGACCACAGCACCGAGAAACCCTCAAAGAGGTGGCAACAGCAATGAGTCGCAGCGCCGCCTCGGCAGCGATGGCGCATCACACCTCCGACATCTATACTCCATCAAGTCTAGCGGAGGGGTTGTTTGAACACTGGTCCGTGAAACCCAAGCCCGAACCTGGGTCCTGCACCTCAAAAGGTCGCCCCTTGAGTCAAATCCCGCGGGTCACGTTATATCGCGTCGGTTCCGCGCTCCTTCCTCATTGGTCGCACGCGTAGAGTGGTCGCCTTGCACGCCAATCGCGTCGCTGCGATTCGCCTTTCTGCTGGGTAGGGTCCTGGTCGGACGTCGCTTTTGCTTGACTTTTGTACCGGCTCTGCCCCGAATGCTGCAGTGATGGTGGTGCTGTGCCGGGATGCAGGAGATTTCGGGCATGAATGGTGTCGTTTCGGTGGCCTTCTTCTTGCGGACCTGGATGCTGCCTGAGTGGGTCTGCTGGAGGTGTATAAGTATCGTCGCTCGTCCGCACTCTTCCTTTCTCCGGGCTTGGTCATCTCACTCTTTTCTGCGTGGAATCGCTGACTCTGACATTTACGATACTCACGGTCCAGACATCATGTTCCTCTCCAGCAGAAATCCGAACAAACCGCACAGAGACAGCTTCTCATATCGAGCTGGAAAGTCGATGAGCAAAAAACAGCGGTCGTTCAAGGAGAGCTCAGCCACGAGACGCATCCTCACTCAGGAAGCAGTCCACCCACCCTCACCGCAATCATCTTCAACAAAGACCGGAAGCTCTCCTACATCTCCGTAAGTCACCACCACCTCAACCCCATCCCACCCCGACTGACAACTCCCACCAGCAACCTCAACTCCGCCATCGTAACCATCGCCGTCGGCCCAGAACAACGCCTCTTCGCCGCCCACGAAGACGTCCTCAGCAAATCCCCCTTCTTCGCCGAAACCTGCCGCGCCCAATTCTTCTCCTCCTCCACCTCCAGCAAACGCATCGAACTCCCGCGCGAAACCCCCGAGGTCTTCTCCGCCATCCTCGAGTACCTCTACAAAGGCGACTACACGCCCAAACTCCACTTCGACCAGAAACGCAACACCTGGTCCCTCGAGCACGTCGATAGCGCGACTACCGCCACGGGTATGAACGAAAGCACCGTCTCCACCCCGTCCGGCGTCGCCGTGCTCAAAGATACCGTCATCTACTGCAGCGCCCATCAATACCACCTCCCCGAACTCCAACGTCTGGCGTTGAAGAAACAAGGCCTACAATCCGGCGTGCAATGCAGCACCATCTTATCGTCGGCCAGATTCGCCTACGCCCACACCGCGGCTACGGACTCGAAGTTGAGAGCCCACTACCTCGCTCTGATCATCCGCAGTCGGAGCACGTTCAAGCGTAGTGGTACGATGCAGATGGAGATGGCAGCGGGCGGGTCGCCGTTGTTTTTCGATTTGTTCGTCGCCAGTGAGTTTCCTCCCATCCCTCGGCCCGTCGGTTTGTGCATTCGAGCTGATTCTTCTCGACTGCAGTGGTCAATCATCTGGTGAGTCACTGTCACTGTCACTGTCGACATATTCCTTACATCACCTGCACAGCTTACTGACCTGTTTTGACTTGACAGGACGATATCGCCAGCGCCCGCTCGTCGCGCGCTTGAGGCACCACAAGCTTGCGTGTCCGCGCATCGATCCCGGACGTTCACCTCATCACCTCGCTCGTGCTTGTTGGCGCCGTCGCCGACACACTCGCTCGTCGTCGCTCGTTGACCTTCTACATTCCCTTTGTTCCATCGACTACTATGATACCCTTCTTGTATGACCACCTTTTCCTCCTGGCCTTTTCTTTTCTGCTGCACGGCGTTGTTGATGGGCGGGTCTCCAAGCTGGACCACCATCTTTGTACCACTAGGGTGGAATTAGATTGCAAAGTACTTGATATGAGTGAAAGAGAACAGAATGACTCGCAACGGATTGGTGGACCGAGATTTCGTGACGGCATCGTTGTTCCACGGGTATGACATGTACTCGTAGCATAGACTGACACTATCAAAAGTAATCCACAGCGCGGAACTCCATTGACTCTACTCTAAGGTGGTGCATTGCAACCTACCCGATGTCTGCCATCGGCGACAGCGCATCTACCGCCACTCGTGATTCGCCTTCGATGAGTCCGATGAAACATGTGACCTATATCTGCGATATGACTGCAACGTAGCGAGCTGCCCGAAAAGGATGCCGTGCGTGAGTCATGGCTCGGCTAAAGCACGTCCAATGCTTCCACTTCTGAGATATCGGAAGCCACCCAGCGTACCATGTCGCATGGACAACAAGCCGATAACGCAATGCAAGGGCGTCGTTGGGCAGCAGGATGCGATCTCAGATGTATGGGGAGCGAACGCCTGCCTTTCGATCTGTTGAGATTCATGGAGAAGCCTGATCACGCTTCAGACACCCGTGCCTGGGAATGCTCCGCCCTTGCTGAGCACGACGATGCGGCGTTCTCGGGCGATGTAGCCTTTCATGAGATTCTATTTTCGATGTCAGCACCACCGTTGCTCGGATCATTCGGATTCGAGTCTGCCTGCCGCGGCAGGTATCACAACTCCTCCCAAGGTATAAACATACCTTGTATATCGCATTTGCAATCAGGCACTCCACCTGATCATAGTCAATCCCATCATCGCCGTTGCTGACCTCAGCACCCGAGATCTGCAGAGCCACCGCAAATTCGTCCACCGATATTCTCGTCCGTCTCGCAGGCGGCGCCGTATCACCCTCCTTGGGAGCCTCATGCCCGGCGGAGAGGAACAGTTTTCGGAAGATGTTGCGGAGGATGACATCCCGGCCACGCTCCAGGGTTAGGTAGATGCGGCGCTTGACGAACTCCGCCTCGCCGCTCGCGAGTGCTGCGTCGAACGCCGTCAGATTCGCCGTGCGGATGGCGTCGGCGATGGGCTGGAAAAGGCGTGCTAGAGATGGGTATTGCGCGAGTAAGGCGGATGATGGCAAGGAGTGGGATGTTAGCAGTTTGGTGGGAATCAAATATGTCAGTATCAGCTGGATGTTCTTCCTGGAATCGACATGACACATGTTGTATGCTGCCGTTAGATGCTCCTGAGCTGCGGCATAGTCCTCCTCCAAGAAATGAATTACACCACAGTAGTACATGAAGGGGACCTGATGACTTTTGGGGAACGCCGACAGTTGCGGCATGTCTGTACTCGATGCGCTGAGGGATCGAAGGATATTCTTCGACAAAGAGATGTGGTTGAGTTTGAAATGCGTCTTGAACAGCAAGGTCGCGACGTAGTAGAGAGCCCATTTTCGGGAGTCTTCGAGTGGGTTACTGTACTTACCATGAGCCTATGTCATGAACAGAGAGACCACCAAATGCTGGATGAGGAGCGGATGAAAAGCATGCGTGGACGCAGACTTACCGGTCACCCACGCATAAACCGAAGATGCGATTGATCTGTCGGGCAGCATCTTCCAATTTTTCGTTCTTGCTGCTCGGGTCGAAAGCGTCTTCCTCTTCAATGCCGCCAAATGCAAGACCGCTGTCTCGCTGACTTGCGATTTTGTCGTCCGCTCTGATGGCAAAGATGCGGAGGTACCGACCTGCGACGTACAGGCACGGTATTGTCCATGCGCCGAAGCCTGCCGTCTGATAGCCTCTGAAGAGTGCATTGACGACATCTTTCCACTCTTCGTAGACTCTGGGCCAGTCACCGTCTTGAGCACGACCGACGTTCTGCAACTCTTCCGCCTGGAGAAGACTGCCGACGAATTTGTGGTAGAAGGCGAATATGTCCACCCATGCGGTCGCCTCCTTCTTACTCAGCTGCAGCACTGGATTGAACTGCAACTTGTACTGCAAGTCTGTTCGCACACTGTACTGGTTGATGCCATTTCGAAAGTTGTACAGGCGGCCAGCATCGTGCTTCGGTGCCTCGGGCGAGATTGTGCTTGCGAGAAGGTAGCCATTGGGTCCCGAGGGGTCTTCGTGGGCGGCCGCAAAATCGTCGAAGAGCGCATCTGCGGAGGAGGCCATGATGTATGATGGCTACTATGGTGCTGTTAGTGATCCAGGTCGGCAGTCGCGATCATGCGTGAATGAACTGAGAAAGATATTTTGCAGCTGCCAGTGTTGTTGTCGCTCCTTGCTTGCACGCCAAGTCTTCGGCGTCTCGGCTCCTTCCGCGACTCGCACGTTCTCCACAGCGAACTTCGACTTCTCGAAATTGCACTTTTCCAAGCCTCACGACTTCACGATTCCTTCTACTAACCATCGGAACCGCCACAGCAAAAGTGAGTGCATGCAGAAGTGCTGGCCGTCGAGATTTGCTAACATGTGAACAGATGGGTAAGCCTCGTCCTCTCCTTCGCCTCCGCGCGAATTTAATTAGGATAGTAAGAGATGGAATATGAGAAAAGCATGCGACAGGCATAGCAATGGATAACACTCATGGACGTGTCCGAGCACTGTTCCTGACATATCCACAGGACGTCTCACAGAGTACCAGGTCATTGGCCGCCATCTGCCTTCAGATGCGAACCCGACCCCAAAGCTTTACCGCATGCGCATCTTTGCGCCAAATGATGTTGTCGCCAAGTCCCGTTTCTGGTACTTTCTTGCCAAGCTCCGCAAGATCAAGAAGGCCAACGGTGAGATCGTCAGCTTGAACAAGGTGCGTAGGAGATGTGGAGGAATGGGACGCTGTGTCAAGACGGGGTGGAGGTACTGACCAAGGGAACAGATCCACGAGAAGCACCCTCTCAAGGTCAAGAACTTCGGTATCTGGATTCGCTACGACTCGCGCTCCGGCACCCACAACATGTACAAGGAGTACCGCGAGATGTCCCGCACCGACGCCGTCGAGTCGCTCTACCAGGACATGGCCGCCCGTCACCGCTCTCGCTTCAGGAACATCCACGTGAGTCGACCGACACACTTCAACGAGCGAACAAATCCTAACCCACCGTGCAGATCCTCAAGGTCATCGAGGTTGAGAAGACCGACGACATCCGCCGCCCATACATCAAGCAACTCCTCACCAAGGACCTCAAGTTCCCGCTTCCCCACCGCGCACCACCAAAGCACGGCAAGCAGATCTTCGCCGCCACCCGCCCCAACACCTTCTACTAAGCGTATCGATCGTTTGGTGCATTTGTCACGGACGATGGGCAGATTTCTGGGTCGGCATTTGGAGGGCGTTGTGAGGTGGAAAACAGCTAGCTCATGAAATGCAAGCATTCCGCCAAAAGACCAGGCATTCCGAAAGGAGATGCTCTCTGCAAAGTTCACTCCCCACACATGCTAAATTCGGACTTTGACCCACGTCCTCGAAGCGCAGTCGTGACTGAGCATTCGAAATTCGAGCTATCTGAACGAACTCGTGAACGTGAAATGAACTGCTGGTCAATCGTGAGGACACCTGCGTATGAGAGTCCGGCTCCCGAACGAATGCGTAGTTCAATGCGCCGACTCAGTCTCCCAGCCCGGCGTCCGCCTATAAGCCTGCGTCACGCTTTGAATCCGCCAATCGTCCTCCCCACTTTCCTTCCAGAAATTGAACACCATCTGCCCATAGTGATGCAGGATTCCATCGAAAGTGACCGTGAACGGACTGACAGCACTCGCGAACAATGCGTCCACCGTGACTTGCGTCTCGTCCAAAGCCGGTGCTTCGTGGAGTGTCGGGCCCGGCTTGCCTTTGCGTCGCTTTTGTCCTTCTTCGATGAGCGCTATGAATTGCTCGATTGAGAAGGTGTTGACGGTGGAGATCTTGGAGGCTGGCGATGGGGTGGTTGAGTCGTCCTGTAGGTGGATGTGAGCCATGGTACACTGGGCGAAAGGCAGTGGAATTTTCTTACAGGTGGAAGCGGCGGATCTTGACGGATGATCGTCAAGCTTCCCTTGGGATGGAATTTCCCTTGTAGTGCTTTGGTATCTTCGGCGTTGATGGCGTCGAAGAAGGACTGGATGGTGGATTTGACGCTGGTCGTGCCGGCGGGCTCTTTGGTTGCTGTCATGGCGAACTGATCGGTAGGTACAGATTTGACGCGCTGATTATTGGCAAGGAGGAAGGTTGAATTGACTTTTGGTGTGCTTGCTACCCTGTGGAAAGACCTCGCAACACGTTCGTGCAACAGCTTGGTCTGCTAGTAAGCTGTCTATCTGTCGTGAGGTGGAAGCACAGAGCTCCGACTGCTGTCGTGTGGGAAGCTTCTGCCGAGCGCTTGCATAAAATGCACAATGATGACAACTTCCCACCCATGCCTCTAGTGCCTCGAGCATCTTATTAGAAGCATTGCCAGCTCGCACCTTGTCCGTCGCGTCCAGCTATGTCGGTCTCCCGGCGCGCCGTTCTGCGTCCATTCTCACCCAATGCTCCTGCTCAACCTCCTCAAGCTGGTCTGCTAGCTCGCCACCACCATTTTGGATGCTGCTGCGTACATCCCTCGACTTCATGATGGCCGGCAGGTGGTACGCCAGCTGATCCTTCAGCAATCTACCCATGGACGATTTCCTCGTGATCTTGTGGCCGCGCTCCTCGTCATAGCACGACGTGAAGAATTTCACGAAGAGCCCAATCTCCAAGTCCCCACAGCCAGCTACCTGCTGAACGACCGCATTCTCGAGCTCTGAGAATCCAGCCATTATGCTGAAGTCGTAGATACGAATGTGGTCTTCTAATTGCTGGAACAGAGGTGGGGAGCCCTCTCGCGAAGCTATGCTCGGGATGGTGTTTCTTGTGATGTACTCGATAGCGTGCATAACCGTGGTTTCCGTGAGGCCGTTGGGATCTTCAATGCACGGCATTCGATACTGTCCGAATTTGACAGGCAGTAAAAGCGTGCTGTAGAGTGTACTCCGTAAAAGAACTCCTCGATCGGCAATGCATATGAGCCTCTCATTCTCAAATGTGTTGAATATGATCTTGACCATGTAATCACGAGATGTTGGTGGTACTTCGTGTCGCGGAAGGCGAGCCGAATCTTCGCGCAGGGGCTTTGGCGGCTCGCAGTCTTTTGCGGAGAGCTTCTTTTGAATCGTGAGATCGCTGTCGTCGTCGTCGTCACTCTCCAACAAAATTCTGCGTTTCTTAGATGGTCGAAGTCTCAAGAAGGATGTTAGTCAATGTCATGAATATGTGCATACAGCCGCCAGAAACATGCATACCGTGATGCTCGGTCAGATTTGTTCCGACCCTGCCCGTGATCACTGATCTTGTCTTTCATAGGCTCCACGTCCAAGGTCTCCGTTTCCACTTGTTCGCGGCCCGACGGAGAGTCGCGAATAACAAAACCCTCGAGTGAATCAAGATCGGAGCTACTATCGTGTCTCATGTCTGAGTCGGTAGAGTAGCGGTGGTAGACGAGGTTGGAAGCTAGCTGGCCGTCGTAGCGCTTTCTTGCAGACCTGCGCATCGTTGACGGCGAGGGGATCGGTGTCCCGAAGCGATTTTGAGGTGGCCTGGAGAGTTCCAGCACGACCAGAAGGGATGGCATCCAGCGTGGATAATGGTGCGTGATGAGACGAGCAAAGGTTGCAAGATTAAGTTTTGTCTCTGCCAGTATCTCAGGTCCTGGTGGCAGAGCTGAGCTGTGGTGTGAAGTTGTCGAGTGAAGATGGATTTTCTGTTTTGATCTAGAGCCTGCAGAGGTAAGAGGTGATCCGATACCATGCAGGGGCTCAGTTGTCTCGTGAGCGGATAAGACTCGAAAGACCAGCGACAGGAGGTAACATTCGGACATCCAAAGGGCATTCGCAAACGCACATGACCGGCCAATAGACGAAGAAGCGAACCGTGTGTACTCACTTCAATCACAATCCAAGACTCCAAAGTTTCACATTCCCATCCTCGCCACATGTGACAGCACGCTTCTTGTAAATGAGCAAGTCGCGCACCACATCATCACCGTGAGCACCCGGAAGATCTACTGTCTGCCCAAAAGCCCACGCTCCGGGTGAACCGAGCGCAGAAATCGAGAGCGTCCGATTCTCATTGTGGCCATATGCGATAAGAGGAGGTCCATCCGGCTGGACCAACACATCGACCACATACATGCACTTCAGCTTGTCCCGCACATCGCCAAACTCGATTGGAGGAGGTAGCTGCTCATCTTCCGAGGCTGTCTTCGCGAGTGTGTGGATGGAGAAATGTTCGTCCGTCGATACCACGTAGGCGAGATCTTGAGCGAGAAATCCCGAGCAGTGCACCGCGGATCGAGGGTTCAGTACTTGCTGTAGGGCATCTTCTTCGTCTTCCTGATTGACATCGAAGAAGGAGATCAGACCATCGGTACTTCCAGACATGAGGACATTCGGCTGAGTGGGATGGAATGCAAGTTGCGTGATCGTATCCGTATGCGACTCGTTGTACTGTCGCAATGGTGTGGCCGGATTTCTAGTGTCATACACAAGGACGCTAACATCGCCGAGTCCCTCTTTGACGCTTTCTGTTCCAGCAGCGATATAATGATCCAGACATGCGAGAGAAGATATGCCATTCGCTTTTGGATCAGCCATCTCCGCAGCCTTCTTCCCGCGTGGATCCCAGCACCGTACCAGACCATCTCGACCTCCTGTCACAAAGAAAGATCCAGCGGACTCAAGGCAAGCTACCCCAGAGTGGCATCTCGAGCTAGTCTGTAATGTTTTCAGGCTGCTAGCATCGAAGAGTCGTAGAGTGTCGTCGGATCCGATGGTTGCCAATGTGCTGTCAGATGACTGTGCCAGCGCGTACAGGTACGTATCGGCCGGAGTGCCTAGGTCGGAGCTTGCAATGCACTTTGCCATTGCGGAGCGGGACAATCGGGATGCAGAGAGGTAGGGGAGTCGTCCTGCACTTTATTCTGCCCGGTCCAGACGTGACCAATGTCTGCGTTTTGACGGATGGCGGCGAAAGTTTCTCGTCATGTTCATAGGAAAATCTTTGGCGGTGGAAGTGAAGTAGTTCGCCAAGACACTAGAACATCCGCATACATTGCCCACTTCCTGCACTGGACACACGAAGGATGATTTACAGAAAGACGCTCGTCAAAAAGACACATACCATGCGTGTGGATATGCTTTGTTTCATGCGCCAGAAGGTCTCGCCTGCACAGGCTGTGTTCACGTTGAGCTGACAGTGGCAAGCGGACGTGACGAACCAGCGATTGCCTGCAGACGGAGACTCGTGGCACGGATCTGACAGCTCCGATCATTCCATGTTTGTCTGGGCCGTGCAGACCTACGAAGTCGACCCGATCGTGTTCCTTGTCGACTTGTGAGAACTGACTTTCGTGGCGAAGGGAGCCGTGACAACTCTGTCGATGCTGGCACAATATTGCCGGTCGTCTGACGGGCCAGGCATTGACGCACGTCTGCTCACTGCGCACATCGTCATCACTCCCCATCGCACCACGAGGCATAGAGGCGGTGGAGGTGATGAGACTGTTGTCGGCTGCACAGAGCTGTCGGCTGCACAGGCTTCGGGCAGGCGAGGCAGACGAGCAGGAGCACAGGCGAGGCCGCCGAGGCATGCTGACTCGCCAATGTCCGTGACCGGGCCAATTACTATGAGAGGAGCAGACGTCGGCGGCATGGCACGCTACTACCGCTGGTGCGTGAGATGGACCAGATGGCGGGTGGTTGTGCATGGGAACGTCAGGAAACAGGCCGGAACAGCGTGCGTGCGTCGACGTGGAAAGCCTGGCGCTACGATGCGTTGCGCGGTTGATCCAGCCCAGCCAGCACATTGATGAACAAGCGGGCCATGGCACAGCATAAACGCAGTATGTATCGTAATGGTGGTAGTAGTGATGGCGATGGTGGCATACAGGCCGAAGCCAGCGCGGGATGTTCTTGATCAGCCTGCGTGCGCATGTGAAACTCGACAAGCCATGTCCGAATCTCGCAAGATATGGTCTGGCATATTGATACATGCATGTCTGTTCCAGCATTCCAAACGTACCGCTCGTTGTCGTCTACAGCGTTGTGAAAGTAGCCTCGTGTGAACTCGGATGTCTGCGGGAAACAAAGACACATTATTGCAGAGAGTATGTACCAGCGCGCGTACCCTCCGAGCGGGCGTTTTGGCCCTGCAGGAGCCAGACGCTGCGGCGTAGTCAACTCAACCTTGTCTTGTCCCGGAGCTCGTCTTGTCGTTCGTCTATTCCGCGACCCGCTGGCGTCCTTTTCCTTTCCCTGCCCTGCCTGCAACCGATGTCGTCTTAAGTGAGGCATGTAGGTTTCGACTGCTGTGTTTTACTTGCCATCACCCTAAGGTACTTCCTTCCGCCGCCGTCCTCCGTTTTTAGGTACCTCCTCCTTCCCTCTCCGCCTGCTCTCTCTGATTGCTGCTCATCCTCAGGACGACATTGACCATCGTCGCCGCTGCCAACCGATGGTGGAATCGATCGTGCTCATCTCACTCACCATTGATTGCGACTCGACTCGCCTTCCGCCAGGGCTCACTTTCAACTCCCTATAACCATCACATTCACTGCGTCAAAGCGGACAGGCGGCGAATTGTCAGAGCGAACCAACGGCGACTCGTGTCGAGCATTCGGCTCTCTTTGATACAAAATTCACATCGGCTTCCTACGAGCGACTGCGAAGATGCGCCGACAAACGCCCATTGCACATCTCCTCTACAGCTACCTCTTCCCAAACCCAACACCGAACGATCCGCCTTCATTCTCTGCTCATCTGGCCCGAAATCTGGTTCCAGAAGTCCGCATTGAGGTCGCAACGTTCTATGGAGATTTAAACAGCGCAGAGGTGAGTGCCAACAGACCTGTCCAGAGAGTCGCCTAGCAGTCTTAACCATTGGCCCAGGCTCGCTATCCGGGACTGAACTACTGCTACGCGCCACACCGCATGCGACTCGGGCGCTTCAAACACCACAAGAGATTGTTCGACGCTTTCGATAACCTGGGCCTGACATATGGCGAGATCCAAGACTTCTGCTGCTGGGAGGGCACAAAATGGGCAAGAGAACGATATGAGAAAGATGAGGGAGTCAAGGTGGTGGACACGACCGGTGATGAGATTGGCCCATTCGTCGATCGATGGGACCAGCGCGAGGACGTTCGAAGACAGAGTATCACCCGTAAGACGGACATCTCCATTGTGGTGGAGCATCAGCCACGCATTCAAGAGGATGGAGAGTCTGCCAACGAAGACGATAACGACAGGGACATGGAAGGAGTGGACAACGAGAGCGATCAGCCAGAAGAGCTCGCAGCGCGCGAACACATCGCCGAGCTCGTGGAACGTCGCGACCATGCCATTGCTCAGACCATCAATCAGCGCATCATCACGGCGTGGGAGCAAGGCCAGAGTCTTCCACCAGAGCTCGAGCAGTATCTCAAGGAGCAAGCAGACCGCGGCGACACAGATCTGGCAAGCCTCTTTTCGCAACGACGATCAGCGCAGAGGTATGCGACGACGGAAAGCGCTGCCGTGACTTCGCCGTCACCCCAGGCGGCAGCGTAGACCAGGACCATGGAGGCACGTGAAGTGTGGAGAACATGCGCGGGTGTGGAACTCCGAAATCATTACCGGGGTCTTCGAACAGCGCTCCCTGACATCGGTAGTGAAGCTTCATGACCGCTACGGTCCGGAGAAGTCTGCAGTCATACACCCAGCAGTGTGATGGCAGTCAACGGGAATGATGGGAACAGGGGTAAGACGGATCTGTTCCCAAAGGACGCAGATGTGCATGTGATGCTCAGTCGCTCGCATTTAGCAAGGAGTTCAGGAAATGGCGTTACTTCTGGAATCGACCCTTTCGTGTCGCGATCATTTCAGGTTTCCTTTTGAGGTAGCTTCCAGGTATGAAGACAAAGAGCCTCTGCTACACCAGACATCGACGGCGCCTCTCTACTGTGCAACTGATCGTGTATCTCCATGGACGATAGAGAGGCCGACATCGGGGTTAGGTGATCAAACAACGCATTGGGAAGAGCTTGCTATTCAGTCTGGGTATTGGCCTCGCTGAAAGCAAGTCTGAACCAGATGTACGTGCTTGCATGCCAAAGAATCAGCCGCATGTTCAACACATATGGGCTGAGATATCCCCACTGGAGCGAGAGGACGAGCGAATGCGATTCTGAGACGTTCCAAACCGGCTCGTAAGGGGCATCGTGCCCTACTTGTGCATGCCTACTGTGAATTACTTTCGGCATAAAAAAGTCACACCGGACTCCATCTATCCTTCACACTTTGCCTTGCTCAATGTACTCCGTCTCTATCCCTTCCTTCGCATTCATTACTCAACCAGCTCTAGTCATCTTTACCCCCCTTCGCCGCCTCTCCCAACACATCCATCCAATTCCCCGGCCCCACTCTTTCCCCTTCCAACCCCTCCTTCACAAACGCAATCAAGTCGTCCTCACCACACCACTCCTCCATCCCCATCAACCCAATCGGAACCCTTCGCTCCCCTTGCTTCGCCTCCGCCAACCCGACCGGAGCCGTCAACGACGGACATCCGCTGAAATTCGCCATCCACACGTACTCCATATTGCGCGCCGACATGTTCGCGTTGCTCGCGCCGTAGGCGAGGTCGTTGGCTCCGATGGGCCAGCCGGCGTTGGGCGTCGTGGGCGTGACGATGATGAGGGAGGGGTGGGTGGTGTGGAGGTGGGAGAGGTGCTGCATGAGGAGCTGGCGGACGCGTTGGGCTTGGAGGAAGTCGATGGCGGTTGTGCGGCGGCCGACGCTGAAGAGCAGTTTGGTGGCGGGTTGGAGCTGAACGGGACGGTTCGGTGTGGTTAGTGGAGGGATCAGGTCGGGGGTGGAGGGGGTGCTTACCTTCCAAGTTGATGAAGCGGTGACGCCGCTCGCGAGCTCGGAGAGGATGGTTAGAGCATGCGCTATTTGGCCTTCGGGGATCAATGGGATGGTGATGTCGACAATCTCGTAGCCGAGTTTGGACGTCAGGAAGTCGATGGCTTTTTGGGAATTCGCCTTTCACTTCCGGATCCGCGCGATCGAACCAAGGCCTGTAGATGCCCAGCACCTTTTTCCTCTTTATGGATCGTCCGCGGCGTAAGAGCCCGGCGGAGCGAACAGTGCGGACTTGCGATTCAACCTGTCAGGCTGCGCCAAAAGACGATACCCAATCTCCAGATCGACCATGTTGGCAGCAATCGGACCCGCGACATCACTCGTGGACGCGAGCTCGATGCTAGGCCTACTGCTCACCCTCCCATGCGAGGATTTCAATCCATAAGCCCCACAGTACGCCGCGGAAATACGAATACTGCCTCCTCCATCATTGCCTTCCGCCAGAGGCACCAGACCTGCTCCAACGGCATACCCACTGCCACCCGAGCTGCCACCGCAGTAGTACTTCTCGTTATACGGATTGAGCGGCGTCCCGTGCACGAGATTACAGGTCGTCGTATCGACACCCATTTCGTGCATATTCGTCTTCCCCCATCAACACGGCGCCCGCGTCGAGCCATCGCTGAATGCAATGACTCGTCGCACCGTCTTCACGCGTCCAATCCGTGGCAGAGCCGAAGCACTTGTTATAGCCGGCTACGTCGACTTCATCTTTGACCGCCACGGGCACGCCGTCGAGCGGACTGAGATGTTTGCCATTTTCATAGCGTTGAGTACTCGCGGCGGCGGCGGCTAGGCTTCGCGCTTCTCGCACTTGGATGAAGGCGGTCGAGTGTTTGCCGGGTGAAGTTCATTCTTTTGCAATCTGAGGTAGGGGAGCTCTCGCCACGTCGGTAGGGGTGATGGAACCCGACTTGTACGCATTGTGGTAGTCCAGGATAGTTCGGAAAGCGGTCGCTGTAGACTTCTTCGCGTCCCAGTCCTCGCTGACTAGAGCAGCGACGTATCGATCATCTTCGCCTTCGTCTGATGCAGCGCCGGTGCGAATGACCAATGGGTCATATCGAGGCTCTACGCCGTCCAGCTCCGGCCTGTCTCTGAGACTGGTGAAGCCGGCGTTCTGATAGAACTATAGGGTTTGCGCCACCAGGCCGGCGTTCGACACACTGCGAAGATGGACCCAATCAGTCTACCTGCAAGTGATGCCCAATAATGGCAAGAATGGGCTGGAATGAGAGGGTCGTGTACTGACACGGTGGAAAGGTACTTCAGCGGTAAGCCTGATACGATGGAATTCGCTGGCGGAGGGGCCGTGGCTTTGGCGGCAGGGCGGTTGAGGTAGGTGTGGGACCTGACTATCGCCTTGTTCCAGGTTCTAGTGAAATGTTGCGTGCTGCTGGGGATTGTCTTGGGCTCCAAAGTTGGCTGATCATTTGAGGGTGATGAGGGAGGCCGCGGAGCGGCGGAACCATGAATCCGTGATGTGTCATTCCGGGAAGGACGTCTGGGTATCCTGGACAGAAACGTGATATTCCACGTGCGTAATAAGACAAGCGAAGAGAGGATATGCCTGCGAGTATTGTACGGCATTTCCCAGCAATCTGGGAGATGCCTTGGACTACTGCCTTCGGATGATCGCACCGAAAGAGGGCATTGCGATGCATTCGAGAGGCCAGTCTACCAGGGGCCGTCTGAGCAGACGATGGAGTCGACATTTTCGTAGGCGTGTTTTATGTGAGGTAACATGGAGGTAACATGTGCTTGATTGTCATATGCAACCTATGCTCACGTCGACCAGGAGCGAGAGGAAGAGCAAGCCGAAGACATGTGCATGCGATATATATATTCTATCGTAAACGTGCGAAGATTCCCATCAAGTGAACGTCCAATCTCGTTCCTTCTATACGTATCTGCTCATGGCAGACAAACAACTCTACCCATTACTCCAGCAGAACCTAGCTTAATTGCATTTTTGAACATCGAAAACCATTCCATTGTCAAGCCATAATTCGGTCTTTCATGCATCCTCTTCCTTGCAAAACGCCAGCAACGAGCAAAGTCGTGTGCAAAAAATCCAGGTACACGCGCATGACCGCGGTCGATCTAAAAAAGGGTATCGTGCAGAGCGAGGTATCCTCTCCCAAATTCACAAGGAGAAAAATCATCCCAAATGGCGCCGTTAACGCCTCGCTCAATTGACACCAAAGCGCAAGTAACAATAACAACAAGAAAAAACTTCTTTGGAGACCTCGTGACTCCGGACGGAATAGCCTTGTTCAGGTAATGATCCCACGCAAACTCTCGCTTCTCGGACATGGAAGCTGCGATGTGGAGCAGCTGAGCGAGCAGTCGAGCGGTGTGAAGTGTCGATCGTGGAGCGCGAAACATCGGGATGTATGCGCACGTGGCGTTGAGCCGAGCGGCGAAGGACCTCAGTAATTCATCCCGTCGCTCATACCAACGAGGCCGGCGCCGGCGACGTTGGCGTTGTTGTTCAAATTGCCGGGCATGCCGCCACCATTCATCTTCAGCTCAGGATTGCAAGGTGGGCTGTGTTGTCGGTGGTATTTTAGTCCGTTCAAGTTTTTGTAGCGCTTGCCACACACTTCACAGCGATATGGCTTCTCTTTCTCCATTCCAACCGTGCCGGGATATGGTATTGACGTCGTAGGGTCGACGATTGAAAAGGTGCCGTCTGGATTTTCCTTGAGCTGTTGGTTCTGGTGGCCGTGCTGCTTGTGATACTTGAGTCCGTTCTGGTTCTTGTAGGCCTTCTCACAACCAATCACGGGACATTTGAAAGGCTTGATCTCCTCGCCCACGAAACCACCAACGCCAGCGAGCCCGTTCAGGAGCTGATTCTCACGGACTCGTTTCGCAAGCTCGCTGTTGCTGTTCACGAAAGCAGGATTACTGCTCGGGAAGCCCTTGTTACCATAGCCTTGTTTGCTCAGCAACCGCTTCTCAGGATTGTCAATCGTGGCGGACCCACCATTCTGCATACCACCCATGTTGTTCAGATTCGAGAAGTCCATGCCGCCTTGTGCGAGTAGTTGGTTGTATTCCAAGTTGCTGAGACCGTTCATTGAGGCGAGGAAGTCGGGATCGAGTTCAGCAGGTGTGCTGGGTTGGGAGGGATCCGGAGTAGCGGTCTGTAACGAAGGCGATTGTGTAGTCAATGACGGTGTGTTGACGGAAGATACGGTTGGGTTGTGCGGAAAGCCCATGCCTTGTTGGCTGACGTGCGGTGTCGTTGGGTCGGCTGAGTTCAGTCCTTGACCTTGAAATGCATTTGCGAGGTTGACATTGACTGACGGACCACGAGGCTGTTGGCGACCGAATTGAGGCTGAGGCTGGAACTGAGAGCCGAGCATTTGCGGTGTAGATATGCCGTCGTCCATGTCCATGTCGTCGAGATTATCAAACGTACCGATCTGGTCGTTGCTTTGGCCGCTGAAGAGTGGTGATTGTGCGTTCATAGGAGGTGGCTGGTGATTTTGCATTGGCTGTTGTTGCGGCATAACGCCCTGATGTGCCTGAGCCTGTTGTTGTACTGATTGTGCTGTGCTGCTCGCATTGGCGGCTCTACTGCTTGGAAACTGCTGATCTTTCGGTGTCCGTCCCATGGTCTGTGTAGGTTGCGCCGCGTGCGCCTCTTCGTAGTGCTGAAGCAATTCGTGCATGGAGTCGAGGTGGATGTCGCAGCACACGTAGTCCTTCATGTAGTTTGCCTCCATCTTTGGGAGGTATGAGGAAGAATGGAATGACGGAGATTGGAAATTGTAGGGTGATGTGCCTGTCATTATACTAGGAGATTGATCAGCATGTGCAGGAAAGACTCGACCGTTCCGGCGAATAGGACTTACTCGTCGCGAATGAAGCTGCCCATCGAAATGCCACCCCAGCTCATGCCAGTGGCCAAGCTGCCTGACATTTGATAGCTCTCTCTTCGTCCAGTGCCCGATGGGATCTGTCGGGCGCCGTACGGCGTTGTGCTGAGCATCGAGGACTGCTCCGGTCGATTCCGGTTGGGAATCTCTTCAGGCGCAGCCATCATGCGGTGATCATTGTTCGGTTGTAGCAATTGTGAGGTGAGATTGGACTGCTGGTTGCGCGGCGAAGAAGAGTTCTGCCTGCTGGTGGCAATATCGATCGGAGACGCCGCGCCCGGCATTGCGGCGACTCGAGGGAGAGGCAAAAGTGGCGAGGCGGCGGGAAAGAGAGGCAGATTGGCTGCTTCGTCGTCGTCGTGCGGGAAAAGAAGGTCGTCGCTGCAGAAAGTGTCGGGTATCGCGTGGCACTGGCCCGCGGCTTTTTTGTGCCAGTCGAAGAATAGCGTCTCGTCTCGCGTGCGGCGCGGCGGAAAGTTGAAGGATGCGGTAGAGTGCGGAGTGCCGATCGGCGTGCTGTCGACGGAGGGGGAGCGTCCGGACGACGATGAGGAGGTGAGCGGCGGAGTGGGAGGAGTTCGTGACGACGCCAGCTTGAACGAGCCGAAGGGCGACGCCGGTAGATTTAAAGCGAGGTGGATCTCGCAGGAGTCGGAAGGCGTGGCTGTATGGGTCACAGCGCGGGAGGTAGCTTCGACGCCAAGGGAATGATGAACCGTACGGAAAACGTTACTGAGCTGAGCGAGACGTGCGCACGGCGTTACTCTCTCTCATACGGGTAGAACGGATACGGCTGGCCTGGCGGGGCAAAGTCGAGTCGATTGGTGCAGTACCCGAACGACGAGTTGATGGACTCGCTTCGGCGACAGAGGCACAATGGACTGGTCCTCTTGATGCTTTCAATGCTTTGATGGTCGAATTGCAGGCACAGGCGCCGAGGCGTGCGTTGTTGAGAAGTGGGAGTCACAATGTAAATATAGTGGCTCGACCGGTGGGAGGCAAAAAGCAACGAGAGATCACTACTCTCAGGAGTCGGGAGCTTGTCGGAGGCGATGATTTCTCGATCTGTAATAAAAAGAGGCAAGGACCGATCAACCCACGCGGAGCAGCGGTCGCAGCTGCCACTATATCAACCATCTTGAGTTCTCAGGTACCTTGCCGCACGAGAGTCCTCGATAACCAGGGCCTTGTCAAGTTGACGTCGAGAGTTCGGAGCCTGTGGTCGGGGATCGACCGTGTCCCTGCCGCCGGCCAATGGACAGCGGCAACCAGGATCAGATGCATGGGACTACGGTATGGCCCCTCGGGGAGGCAATGCTGGTCTCACCGTTGCCCGCCGTCTGCGAGAGAGAGGCGACTCCTTTGCTGGGCAGGACAGGGCAGGGCAGGGCAGGGCAGGTCACTCTGTCACTCTGTCACAAATCGCCCAATGTGTCAAAGCTGCATCAATCTCTCGTCAGGCTGCATCGGCTGAAGTGTCGACGCCGGTTGATGCACGGTGGAAGGCGGTCCGCGGCATGTTCCCCCAGTTCCTTTCCCACCAGGACCACCAGACAGCGACGCTACACCGCAGGAGCCACCACACACGCATCTGCACACGCTGCAGCCACGCAATCTGGAGTAAATCGCTGGACGCTTGTCTGGCATCGTCCCCGTTGGCTTCACAGTCCGTCCACGATCCGTCCGCGCGGGCCTGGACCCTTGACCCTTCTACAGTCCTGGACTTCAGTCGCCCAGGGTGTTGGTGGTATTGTTTATATTCTGTCAAAAGCAACGCGGTGCGAGTCAAGGAGAACCTCCCGCGTGCAGTCGTAGAAAATGTGTGGATCTGGTTGTCTGCCGCATGCGTATCCGCTCTCCGTATGCAATGTACGGGACTGCGCATACAGTGCTACTGGCGATAGGAGGCGCTGCAACTGCCCAGCCGCATCGCCGTCAGTCCGCGATGCAGCCCATCCCTTTTTCTGACCGTCGATTTATGATTTGTGATGGATGCATTCTGAGCCACGTCGCATTCAACCGGACTGGCGTCGTGCAATAATAATAGTCGCATCGACCTAGTCACCGAGGCTTCCATGTGATCACTGATTGAACTTACCACTCCATCGACGGTCGATGGTCGCAAACACTCGCCCGGCCAATTAAACTCTTGCAAGGACTACCCTTGGCAGCGCTCAGTCCACTTTGGTGGTCGTCTTGGAATGATCCTGGGCTTCTGGAAGGCCGCGAGAAGGCCCACACTCTTCTTATTTCACGCCAGTGTCACCGCCGGAGTGGCACCTGCCATTGTCAAGTCTCCAACCCGTTCGCTGACGACAATGGCAAGAGAGACCATTCTTCCGCCGGAGCCACGCCCCTGCCAAGTTGAGAACATCACGTTCCCAGCACAATGCTATCATTTCATCAGACACCTTCCAGGCAAGGTCGCTACGTATCTTCAGATACTCCCCTCAATTGGTCTCACTGCTGCCATTACCATAGCTGTTGATGCACCTATTGGACGATCAACGCCTTGGCGAGTGCTGGGAGATGAGACACGCAACGTCGTGGGGACGACGAGAAACAATCGGTTCAAATCCCCAATCGAACCAATCTGCCGGATATACGAGCACGCAGGCGACCGGAACGACTTGGCCTCCAATGGTATTTGGTAGCGTGGCGGGTGAGGTCATGGTCCAGCTTTCAACAAGACAGCAACGGGTCTCCGCTCCGTTCGTCCAGCTTTCCCTCCACACGCCGACTTCAGGGTGATGAACTCGACTCCGTCCGATGATCATACGCTACAGTACACGACTCGTGGCTCCTTGCAGCCAGACACACGAGAAGCTGGCACCTCCGCGCGTACCGGTCGTCTTCCCCCAGTGTGCAACCACATCGTCCAGCCATGCAGCGAAGCGAGCAACTCGAGTTCGATTGACAAGTCGGCGATCTTGGGTGGCCGACAAGGTTGACGCCGCTTGCTTCTTAAATCGCAAGGGCGGCACTAGCGCCCGAGTCTAAGTCTGCCCAGAGTGGTCGGCTCGGCAAACGGTCGGGTGCATCCACACCTTGCTTTGCTCGCCAGGGACACAGCTCGGCTGATTTACGTGAAAAGTTCGGCATCCGAGATTCCAATCCCATCCCAACCAGTTCCAACACCGCCATGGAATTGCTCACCCACTCACAGCTCTTTCCGACCTTCGGACTAGACCTCATCGACGCATTGGCGGAGCTATCGCCCCCACAAATGCACAAGCGACCCTCGACGTGCCTTCGTCACAGGTGCATACCACTGACGTTGTTTACTCGAAACGACCCGCCCACGGCAAGATGCTCGAAGCAAGAATGGGATCCCCAGGCCAAGACGCTGCGTTCGCAAGCACCAAGACAACGGCATCCCTTCCAGTCCCGCTCACGGGACTCATCTTCATCCAAGTGCCCTAATCCGCTATATCAACAGCCTTCACGCGATGCGTCGAACCCATGACTGAAGCCACAGCTCCCCATAGCCCCTATACCACAAGCAGGGCATGTACTGTATCCAGGCGCCGCCAGCTCTTCGGCAGACCCAAAATCAATCCAGTAACTGCCACACCGAATCGCATCTCCGATGCGATACTTTCGGGGCGTGCGCGCTGCGATTTCGTTGCGGCCGGACCCAACAGGGAGGTCCGTAAGCTGCGTTTCGGCTACGTTGCCAGGTTTGTCCCGAACATCACCCCTGGCCATCCCAGTCAGTGTTGCGCATTCGTTAGTAATAGTAACCTTTTTAGCCTTAGTAATTAGTAATTAGTAATTACTAATTACTATTAATATGGCTAACAATATTTCGAAAAAAAATAAGTGGATATAAATATTAATTTTACTAAGACCCTACTTAGTAATTAGTAATTACTAATTAGTAATATTTATTAGTAAAACCCCAACTTTTTGTCTCCTTAAGGATTTTAAATAGAAAGGAGTATAAAATAGTATATAACTATTAAATTTAATAGTTATACTCGAGTAAAACTAGCTATAGTAGCTATAATAGCTATTTACTACCGATTATTAACTATTTTATAGGTACTAGAAGTCTGGTAGTCCTTAAACTCCTCTTTTCGCCAGTCCCTATTAGGGATTAGTATACTTTATACTTAATACAAGTAAGATTATAGAATACTAACGTAGATATATATTTAATCTTAGGTTTAGGCTTCGTCTTAGCTATACCTTTTAATTTCTTTTTAAGGCTACTAAGGCTTCCGTCTTTAGTACTATTACGAAATTGCCTCGGATCTAGATCTATTAGTATTACTTATAATAGTTATAGATAAGTAAAAACTTACTAGGTATATTTCTAGGCTTAGACTCTATATAAGTCGTCTCTTTTTGTATAGTATCCGTATTCGATATAGAGGTCTTCTCTTTTAGAACCGCTTTATTAGGTTGTATAATTGTAGTAGGAGTAATAAATCGAGTAATCTTTCGAGGCCCTAAAAAGTATTAGTAGAAATTATATAGATATATAATATTAACTATACGTTGTTTAGATATAGTAGTAGTAGCTAATTGCTTTTTTATAGAAGTTTTAGAAGGTATAAAGTAAGAGCCCGAGCTATACTTCGAGTATAGAGAGGTAGACACTATAAAGTATTAGTATTAGATATTTAATAGTAAGTAGATAGTACTTACTAGTAATAGTAGTACTAGAGTAGTAGTACTAGGGTAGTAGTACTAGAGTAGTAGTAGTAGTAGTA
>JALRMM010000196.1:0-67267 GCA_026122155.1 Zymoseptoria crescenta | reverse complement strand
CTCTCTCTCTCTCTCTCTCTCTCTCTCTCTCTCTCTCTCTCTCTCTCTCTCTCTCTCTCTCTCTCTCTCTCTCTCTCTCTCTCTCTCTCTCTCTCTCTTTTCCACGGACGCTTCAATCTTGAACGCACAGAGTCGAATTCATTGCCATGGACGAAGAGAGTTCTATCATGATTCGTTCTGATTCACTTCTATTTGGGAGGTTGCTCCACGCCTAGACTCGCGTCGCGCCCTCGATTTCGGACAGGTCGCCCATCACCTCCACGAAAAATTCCAAATCTCCCACAAAGTGGTCGAATCCCTCCTCCCACCCCTGCATTACCTCCAATTGGTCTCTCATGAACTCCGCCCATTCCTGAACCTCCGCCTTCCTCTCCATCACCCCGGCCCCTGCCTCTCCCTTCAACTCCCTCCTCAATCTCGCCACCGCGGCGGCGACTTGGTGCCACATGGGCAAATTCTCGGCGAGGTACAGGCCGTACCTGCTGGGAGCGTCCCAGATTCCGCGGTCACCCATGAGCTTCTCGCTCAACAGATACTCGAGGATTTGGTGGGCGGACTTGAAGTCCGCCACCACAGTCTCTGCAGTCATGGCCGGAGGTGCGGGAGCGGCGATCTCGGTCGGCGCGACGGGAGGCTGGGCCACAGGGAGAGGAGTGGAGGCTGCCACGCCTTCCATCTCCATCTCCGCTGCTTCCACCTCCGGCGCTTGCTCTGCCGGCATCTCCTCCTCCTTGACGGCACCGTCGTCCATCACCTCATCGGAGGTGTGCTCTTCCACGGCGGGAAGTGCGGCCACGTGCTCCACCACGCGGAAGTGCTCTCTGAGGACGGCCTTCGGCCGCAACCGCGTCGCTCTCCATTCTGCACGAAGGCTGTGCTTGGGAATGGAGCGGTGGACGGAGAGGAGAGGTCGTCGCCCGCGAGTGTCGACTCCCTCAAATCGGGCGGAGAAGAAGTCGGGGCGGATGAGGCGGCGCGGAGCTCGGACCCTCTTGGTGATGGCGGCAGGTGGTGGTGGTGGCGGCGACGGAATTGGTGCGGTCGCTGGTGCTTGTGCCGGAGATGGTGAGGTTGGCGGGGCGGGCGAGGGAGATGATGCGATCGGAGTCGCGGACGCCGGAGATGCTTCTACCTCCTCCTCTACTACCTCCTCCAGCCGCGAGCAGCTTGCAGGCCCAGTGGTGGCCGCTGCTGTTGGCATGGAGATTGGTGTGGGAGTGGGAGCGGGTGCCAGAGGGAGGGGTGTCGAGATCGGGCCAGGAAGAGGAGCGACAAGAAGAGGCAATGGTGTGGGCGTGGGAGCTGGTGCCAAGGGAAGAGAAGTCGAAATCTGAGGGCCGGGAAGAGAGGCGACGACAGAGACCAGAGAAGCAGCAGGAGCAGGAGCGGCAGGAGCAGGGAGCGGTGGCGAGACTCGAGTCATTGCTTCTTCCGTCCAAGCAGCAGGGAGAGGGCGGAGGTCGACGACAGGGGCGGAGAACTCGTGCTTGCTGGTGAGGGCGGAGCGGAGAGACCGGAAAGCGGAGAAGAGAAGGGCGCAAAACCAGGGAGCGACTCCAAAGATGGTCCAAGAGAAGGTCAGCACGGCGGCGATTTCAATGGCCAGGTTCATGAGATCGCGGGCGAGGGCCTTGGCGACGGCGGAGAGGAGAGAAGGCAAGGCGGCAAGGAAGGCGGCGAACGCTCTCTTCGAGGCGACGCAAAGTGGAAGGTAGGTGGCCGAAGCCAGGCGCAGGCCGAGAGAGAGGAGGACCGGAGCGAACAACCACAGGTGCAGATCCTCATCGTGGAGGTTGCGGACTGGGCCGACGCGGGAGGAGAAGAAGGTCACCCCAAGGACCCAGAGGAGGACGAGTTCCAGCTCGACGCTCATGGTGGCGGTGGTGGTGATGGCGGAGAGGTCGGAGGCGTGGTGGTCGGTCGGTCGGGAGGGAGAGAGAAGAGCAAACAGAGAGCTTGGTGGTCGAGTTCAACAAGGGAGAAGAAAACGGTCCGATGCGTAAGCGGTCGCTTTCAAGGGAAGAGAAGAGCGGTCGGAGGCTTGGTTGTCGACGTCGAAGGGAGAGACGACGGACGGTTGGCGTTGGTGGTCGCTTTCAAAGGGAGAGAAAAGCGGTCGGAGGCTTGGTCGACGTCAAGAAAAGAGAGAGACGGACGGTGCTTCGTGGTGCCAGCGCAAAAAAAGACTCTGATGTTGCTGAAGAAAAGAGAAAGAGGAAGGGAGTTCACGGAAAGATATATGATGATTGGGAGAAAATCGACAATAAGAAGAAAAGCTGCATCAATGCGCCAAGCTTGCCCCACAGGAAGTGAAGTGAATTGGGATTGTCGGCCATTTCTTGGTATTGTAGCGCATTTTGCGGTATGGTCGCCTTCACTCTCTACGATGGTAGTCCACCCTACCATTGGGCTACCTTCCGTTGGATTGTCCTTCGCTGTCGTTGTAGAATGCCCTGGGAACATTGTCGTAGTACGGCACCACAATGACCTAGCAAACGCAGCAAGACGTCAGCAGCGCTCTTTCCTCTTGGCGATGCAATACTGCGCATTGAAGGGTGAATACTCACATTTGGATCCTTCGTCGCTCCCACCATGGACAGCGTAGCCGGTGTAGTCGGCTTGACGCTCACAATCAAGTTCATCAGTGCAGGCCTACCAGTCTCTACGAGTCCCTTCACCCCCTGCTCCACCTCCTCAAATTTGTCCACCTTCACTCCTTCACATCCGAATCCCTGCGCAACGATCTCATATCTACACTTGGAGCTCAACTGTACCGCCGGTTTCACGTCCGTCAGGCCGTCGTACAGTAGATCCTGACCGTTCACGCTCATGCCCCAAATGTAGTTGTTGCACACGATGGTCAGGATCTTCAGGCCAAAGCGAGCAAACGTGTCGAGTTCTTGGATGTGAAAGCCTGCCGAGCCATCGCCGTGAATGCTCACGACCCAACGAGACGGGTCAGCGACGGCAGCCCCCAAAGAGTAGCCCCATCCGTGGCCCAAGAAGCCCAAGTAGCCTGTAGCACCGATGACTGCGTGTGGTGCGGCGAGCTCGGCTGTCATTGCGGCCCACTGTCCTGCTTCACCGCCATCTATCGTGATAATAGAGTCTCTTGGGATTGCTTGCATGACGGCCGAGAGGGCGTGGTAAGGGTGAATCGCACCGTCTGCCTGCGTCTGCGGATCAGAGGCAAAAGAAGGCTTGGTATTGGTCAGAGAGCGGCATGTCTTGATCCACCCATCGTTGCGAGGAAAGTCAGAGGAAACTTTGGATAGACAAGCAGAAAGGAAGAGACTCGCATCAGACGTAATGCCAATGTCGACAGCGTGAGACTTTCCAATTTCGGTCCCATCCAGATCTACTTGGGCGAGCACACCGTCGCTGGGAATGACGGCTCCGCTGCGGTTTCCGAGAAGGAAACCCGTGCGAGCAGCCAGCAGGAGGGTAAAGTCGGCTTGTTTCTTGCCATAGAGCGCCGCGAGGCCTGCCGCTGGGCCGCCACGAAGTTCATGGTCAGAGGGGATCGGAGTGCTGAATTTGCTTGAGTAAAAGATCGGAGTGTTGGTTGCTTGAGCAAGTTTAAGTAGAGCATCGTTCGTGCCCAGCGCTCCAGTACCGGTGATGATCACAGGACGCTTTGCAGATTTCCATGCCTCGAGCAAAGTTTCGATCGCCTTAGGATCTGGACCAGGAGGAGCGACTGGCGGCACATTGATCGCTCCATAAGCAATGCGATGCTGCTGAGGAGGAGTGAACAGTACGTCGATGGGAAAGTCGAGAAGCACGGGACCTTTGGCGCCCGAATTGGTACTGCGGAAAGCATGGGCGACGATGCGTGGGATCTCCTCGACGTTCGTCACTCTGTGAGCAAACTTTGTGAGTGGTTTGGCCACGACAACTTGGTCGTGGAAGCCTTGCAGAGCGTTTGTTTCTGCATCTTGGAGTGGTGGACTGGAAGTAATGCAGAATACCGGAGAACGGTCGGCGAAGGCTGTCGCGAGACCTGGGAGACCGTTCGAGAAGCTGTAAGAGGAAGATGAAACTGTCAGAGCGTCTTGGAAGTGAGATTGGTCGGACTCTAGGTAGACTGACCCGCTGTTGGCCGTCACGAAACACACGCCAACTTTACCTGAGATCTTCGCATAGCCTTCTGCGGCTTGCACAGCTGTAGTCTTATGGCGAGTATCGATCAACTTGATCCCAGCTTCCACTGCTGCGAGTAGGAAGGCATCCAGATGCCCACCATGAAGGCCGAATGCGACTTCAACTCCTAGATTTCTGAGTGCTTGTGCGAGTAGGTCGCCTCCGTTCAGGTCTCGGTTCATCGGCTGACGGAGTTTGAATGGAGCCATTGTCGTCCGGTATATCTTGTCGCAAAGTGGTTGAATAGTATCGATTGCAGCACGGCTGAGATTGGGTAAGGTCAGTAAGGCAATGCCAGACCAAAGGCAGTACTCTCAATCTTGTGTCACATCTGGACATGCAAAGACTGCCGTCTTTCCCATGCATCAACCGAGTCGAAGTTGTTGTTGCCCAGCTTCAATTCCCGAGCTTCTCCTCACTGACAGCGGGGTTGCTTCGTGGTGCCGGTTCGACTTGCCATCCCCTCCCTCGTTGATCCTCGGACACAGTCGATTTCGTTGCACAGGTCGTTGAATGAGTGGGCAAAACACTTGGACGTGTATCAAGGTAGAATTGCAATAAGGACTGGGGAAGTATGCCTGTCAGCGGCTGAACGAGTCGCAACACGCTGCTGACTGAACGCTCGGATTGTTTGAGTACGTGCGACTCGAACATTCCGTGTCATCTCTGCAACACATACGGACCAGTGGAATGACCTTCCTGCGGACTGACCGAGACCTTCTTGCTGTCATTGTGTACTCATGCCAGAGAAGGCCAAGTCTTTTGCGGCATTGCTTTGGAATCCGAGCATGAAAGTCAATGAGAAATTACTACATCGGGAAGGAGAGAAGCTATGGTAAAGCTTCTGTGGACAAGATACTCCCGAGTCTGCGCAATCTGCAAGCAACGTGAACAGACAAAATATGGGAAGACTCCGAAGTGCGCCCTATGAATACCAGGTGTCCGGCATCGGACCACGCATGTTCGCCCGAAGCTGTTCGTTGTATGCCATGTCCTCGGCTCTTGGCATCGGAGCAGCGATGGCGCCGTCAACCGTACCAGAGTCCAGATCCGACGCAGGGATCGACTCGCTACGAATTGGTTCGATCGCAGGCTCAGGTAGTACCGGACTAGCATGGTTTCGCGATATGGCCGACAGCTCATAGGGTCAACTGAGACCCCAATACTGCGACTCAGTCATCGGTGGCGAGGGGAGACCAGGTGAGGACTGGCCAGATCCACGATTCGACAGATTTGATGGAGACGGCTGCCCGAACGAGGCAGGTGATTGCTGCAGATGACCCACGGGCCGTCTTCGTCGTTCACCCATCGGCGACACTGCACTGTCTCTCGAAAGACCGGACTGCTGGCTTGTACGGCGGACACTGCCGGAGAGCTCGGCACGATGATTGCGCACGAGGCCGCGAGCGGTGGTGGTAGCGTCAAGCTCCTGTTTGAACTGTTCTTCAGGTGAGATGAGTCCGTCCGACTTGAAGTATTCCTGCGATAGCATGCCTTCGTGTGTACCGTCCATAGTCGTGCCACCAATACTGGAATGTCTGAAGGAGCCACTGTAACCTCGTCTCTTGTTCTGCTTTTTCTTTCGCCAGAGCCAAAACATGGCAGCTCCTGCGAGTGCTAGTACCGCTGCAGTGCCGATTGCGATCCCGACTAAAGCACCAGTGCTCAGCCGTCGACTGCTGCTGCCAGGTCTGTTGATTTGAAAGATACTGGCTGAATATTGCGCGCCTGGATACAGAGCTTGCGTGATGTAGAATTTCTTCCGCTCGTGGTCTGCGGCCATGTATCTACTTCGCGTTAGACATGGTTTCGAAGCGACTCGTCAGCACTCGACCTACGCCGATTGAAGGAACGTCCGTCCAAGATACTGCTGACCTGGACCTGCCCGCTTCAGTGGGAAGTATCGCTGCTGGCCTGTGATATTCTGGACGCCCGCGAGCGGATAGCTAGCGGTGGTGTCCAAAGCCCCGTACGGCAAGGAGATGTCCACGGTGGTGTCCGCAGCACTGCCGTCCGCCATGATGGTAAAAATCACTGTAGGGTTTATAGCTCGATTCCTGCAACGGAAGTCAGTAATGGCTTGAAGATCGGTTAGCTTCCGACTCACCGATCATGCTGAGTCTCGTTCAGGAAACACATTCCACTCTCTTCGTTCCACTCCAAACCATACACTTCTTCGAAACCGAAGACAGGTTCTTGGAGAAAGCCAGATCTCTGGAACGACAGAGTCCAGGAAAGTAGTCGAAGGAAAGGTGCCACCAGCGGTGCGATTTTCAGAAGGACTCTGGATCGTAATGTCCTTGATGGACAGTTGAAAGTTCTGGCTTCCTCCGCTGAAGTCGACCTCGAGGGCCTTGCTAATGTCGCCCCTTGCACTATCATAGCCTCCAAATGTAAGGCTGGCTCAGGTCTCCGTCCAATAAGATCCGGCGGTATACGCCCAGACTCCAGTACGCGCTCGGAATATTGCCCAAGCTGTTCAAAGATCCCAAAAGGCTCCAGTGGGTTGCATTTCCAGGCGTCGAACTGTGAACGTCCAGGCCGAACATGCCGATGAACGGGAAGTAGTCGTAGTAGGCCTGTACGACCTGAAGGTCCAGCGGTCGGCTAGGATCCTCGTTGTTGAGCAGAACTTTGTCAAGTCCGGTAGGTCCCACAGCTGAATACTCGAGTGACTTCTCTGCGTCAAAGCTTAGGTTGAACGCTGTTTGCTGCTCTGATTGAGTAATGCGAAGGAATGTGTCCGAAGAATTCTGATCAAAGCTCGAGCCTCGGAGCTGTGGATAATTTGTGAACGCTGTTTCACACCCTTGCGGATCGACAACCCATATTGCTGTGCCCGACGTTGATGGAAGTACGTGAACGGGTTGCGACTCCGTACCGATACGAAGGGCGAATGTCGACCATCTTCCATCATTCCCATGCCATTCGTAGCTTGGGTTGAGACCGAAGGCGGACATGGTGAAAACTTCGACGTGCTTCGCAAGGCGGTGTTGTGGCCGCAAAACGGGCAGAACCAGCGTGTGGAACGAAGACGGAGCACTGAGAGCGCGTGAAGAAGCTCTATACCATCAGGCTGTGCAGTTGCTGTCCACACCTTTCCGTCGAGCTGCGACGTTGCCGTGTGTTCTGAGCAGAATCCATGTTTCTGGTCCACGTGCTACTCCAGATCTCTCCGTGGCGGCGGGAAATACATGGTGCAAGCCTTGCCGCAACGTGGAGCAGGTTATCATTTCATCGAGGCCCGATGCCCATCATTGGAGTGTGGAGCCATCGATTGCAGCAGTCAGCCTGCTGAGTCGGCGAGGCTCACCTATCGGACTGCTTTTCAGCGGAAATACATTGTAGGAAGGAAGGATGTACCCAAACGAGGGAAGCAAAGGAAAGCTGACCACGAAGGTCCGTGCGCGCCAAGGCGGCCCGTACCCGCACTAGCCGAGGTGAAGTTAGTGGTCTTCTTTCGAGATCACCTCACTTCCTCTCCTCAACAACGATAGAACGACATAATCGCACATCGTGACCTCGCGGGCATCATTGCAATTGAGTTCATTCGAGGGAAGTGATGCAGAAGTGCGCCGGCAGCTGACAACCACAACGCCAACTCTGAACTCCGACACTGCAGCCTCGCTACGCACGAGTCGTTAGCGACTAGCCACGGGACCACACGAATGAGGCTGAACAACAATACCACCATGCATGCTGATTATCTCAAGCCCTCGAACTCCGCCACTCGCATGCGGAGATGTTGCGACTTGATGCACGCATGCCGCATTGCTGGCCCGTCCCCGTCCCAAACAGGGCAGCTCCTTGCCACCGATAAGTACGAGTGCAGCTTTCTTGGCCCAGCAATGCCTCCACCACCTTCAGCCTTGCCGCTTGTCGTAGTAGTGAAGGCCGAGTGAGCTCCAGACGGACGACATGCCTCTGTATTTCCGCCAGCAGCGACCAATTGGGCATGTTCTGGTGCAAGGAATTGAGCTGCACTAAGTCTTGAACGGCGCTGCGTCCACACCGAGTTTGGCTGTCAACAATGAAGCCTGACCATGCAGGTGAATCGACTCTATTTCCATATCTCTGCACGATTCCCATGAATGTGAAAAAGACGGGTTTCTCGAAGCGTTTTTCTACTACGTGCAGCTTCGATGAAGAAGCATCCCACCACGCAGAGCTGACTTCCAACCTACTTTCATATAGACCTCACGACAGGCAATCATGAAGACTGCCATTCGCCTAGCTTTGCTGGCATGGACGACCACCGTCCATGGCTTGTCGTGGCCCTGGAATAAGCGAAGCGCTCACGAAAACCCGCCGCTAAACACCTACCCGGAGCCATATATGACTGTTGTCGAGACGCAGTGTACATCCACGCAGGTCATCACTCTGCCCGCAGAGACTTTGTCTTCTGGCTGTGCGATCACATCCTACGATACTATGCCATGTTCGTCTACCAAATTGGTTCCAGGCGAAGTGAGCTCCTACACTTCCTTGACGGTGACGAAGATGGCATGTTTCCCCGATCCGTGTACTCAATGGTCGGCCAGAACGATCTACGAGCCTTGCTCCACGACTCTTCCGGACGAGGTCTCAACAATATACTACGATTGCGAGGATCAAGTCACCACCGAAATACCTTGCGAGACTGTCATCACGCGGACTACTACCTCTCTGTCGATATATCAAGATCAAACGACAATGACGGTGACGGATATCTCTATCAGCACCGATACTGTGATCAACACTCGTACAGTCCTTGCACCATACCCCGTACCGACGACAATCGTTCAAACCATCACAAAGGATGGTTCATCAATGAGACCAACACAGACAACAACGCGGAACATTCTGGTGCCTACTACAATCGTAATATCAAAATTCTCGACGTCTACCGAGACTGGAGAAGGCAAACACTCCTCAGGACTCTCACGGTCACGAACAGCGTCCCAGTGAGGACGACTGTCGTCTCGACCATCGTTTCGGTCGAGCAAGGAACTACCGTCACTTCGATTCAGACGAGTACACTGACTTTGCCGACTCCCAAACCAGTGACAATCGTCTCAACCGTCGTTTCGATCGAGCAAGGAACCGTTGTTGCCTCGCGCAAGACGATTACCCAGACCCTACCAGTTCCCAAGCCGGTGATAATTGCGTCGACCATCCTATCCGTTGAGCGAGAAACGACTGTCACATCTCTGTTGTCATTGCCTCCGACGCCTGTCACCCTGCCGCCGATTACATTCTTGTCAACCATCCAATCCGTTGAGCAAGGAACAACTGTCACATCCCTCTTGACGTTGACTCCACCGTCTGTCGCGCTACCGCCAGTCACGATAGTGTCAATCGACCTATCCGTTGAGCAAGGAAACACTGTTACCTCTCTCGTGACAGTAACGCAATCGCTCATCCCGCTGCCGCCAGTCACAATCTCACCGCCCGCGGAGACTTTGACCGAAGCTCTACTGGCATCGATCCCGCCGCCCACGCCCGTATGCTCCCACACTGGCTCCGTTCCCACTCCAGATTCTGCTGGGTGCGAAGGCCGAGACTGCGCCGTTACTTTTGACGAGAGAGCTTACGTACACTGGGAATTGCTCAGCGGCGGCCCGCCCCTGCAGACTGAGATTGTCTTCGTCAATCCGTCCGCTCGCCAGACGTGCATCACAACTTCCTGCAACAGTGATTTAATCACTCGGTCCTACAGTACTAGCTTGACGAGCTGTGCCTTCCCGCCTTGCCCTAGCAACTTTCTCGACTGCAGATGCAATATCGTTGTGGGGCCTCTAAATCTTCCCAATGGACATGTAACCTCAGTGTAAGTAGTACTATTCGGAGAGCACCGTGGCTTATGCTAACAGCGCCCACAGCACTCAGATCGGCGACTCGGGCTGGAACGTTAACCTTGGACCCAGTGCGACCGCTCAAGATGTTGGAGTGTGTGGCGGTCCCGCGGGTGGTTCGTGCATCGCATCTGCAGAAAACCACTTTGTTCACCGGCCTGATCTACACCGGCTCGATGTCAAGCACCACTGTCTTCAACACAAAGCTTGGATCCTCAGTCCTTGACTACTTGTTGCCACAATTGACGGACTACTTCCCCCCAGGCGATCCTTTGGGTCTCTGCACAACTGCCACATTGGCGACTTCAGTCGCGGGTCTCACGCCTTCCCCCGACAGACTTCGGGCGAGGCAGAGGATAGGGCGAGTAACCTCATCAGGAAACAAAGTCTTCACTTGGCCGCAGGCAATCAACATCGTCGGACGCGGTGCCACGCTCACAGCAGGTGGTCCAACTTCTAGCGAGGTTCCTGATGTCCCGGCTGAGTCTGCCGTCCCCCAGCACCGAGCCAAGGCAATGTTGTTCCAGCATCGCCGATGGCACCTTCGCAGCCTGCTCCGGCTGCGCCATCAACGAACGTCGCAGCATCGCCTGTGGGATCTATCCCACCGTTGCAGCAGTCTGTACCAATCGCCCCAACCGCGAATTCTGAATCTCCTGCAGCGAACGCCCCAGCGCCTGCATCTGATTCACCTCCCCCAGAGACACCCGTGTCCACCCTGGTTCCCACCGCTGCTGCCCCTCTGACCGCCGATGGCACACCAGTCCTTACCGAGACTGTCTTCTACAGCCAGATCCTGGCCCCAGCCTCACAGACTGCTCTTTCTCAGCTTTCTGAACTGAGTCAAGGAGCTTCGTCGTACACCGGCGATGAACTTGGGACTTATATCTGCTCTGTATTGGGTTGCTCGTACGACCCGACTGGAGGCGTAGTGTTCATGAATAACGGCACAGAGACGAGAGGTATAGCGAATGATTTGCCTGGCAGTGCGACGACTACGAGGTCGGGAACGACGATAGCAGCAGGAACCAGCTCGACGCCTACCTCTACCTCGACCACAGGTACAGCTGTGAAAGGATCAGAGGTGAACGCTGCTTGGCTTGCACACGCTATGGCCATCGTCTGGAGCTTGCTGTTGTGAAGCGCGACATACTTCGCTGGATGTAATTGGGGCATAATAAATCATGTACGAATGGTATATCTGTATATGTTCTTCGCGTATCGCACACGCTCGATCTCGCCTCTCTAAGCGTTGATCTGATGCTGCCACACCTGCTGCTCCGCCCGCGCAGAGTACGTCGACACCGCGAGAATCGCCTGCATCTGCTCCACACTGACGAACAAAATATTGCGCGCGATGTAGAATCGAATGCCCTCCGTACAAGGCGGGCTAGTCAAAGAACCCCGGTAGGTCCAGAACTCATTGAAAGTGTTGACTTCCTGCAACGCCAGGAATGGGTTGAAATCCGTCACATTCGTCCTCATCTCCGTGTTGCGGAAAGAGATCAGCTCCGGCAGCTGCTGGACGAACGCCGAGTCGCTGTTACCCGGGTCGATGCGGAAAGCCAGCACCGCCCGCGGGTTGCCTTCGGCATCGACGTGGACGTAGTGCAGTTCGGCTTTGCTCCGCTGGCCTCCCACGGAATGATCGGCGGGAGCGTGGATGTGCCATCCGGTCATGTAGACGGTTTCGTTGCCGTCGCCCAACGTGCCGTCGTCGAAGGTGAAGCTTGGAAGTGTGGTGTAGTCGTATTCTGGGTGCGAGAGCGTCATCGCTGGGCCATAGCCCCAGTTGTAGAAGGAACCCTCTGTGGAGTCGGAGTAGTTGTAGAAGTCGGGTTGGTGGACTAGGGAGAGGCCTTGAGTGAGGAGGAGAGGGATCGGTGCTTGTTGGGTGCCGGCCTGGCAGAGCGTGTAGTCTGATTGGTTGTTAGCACAATGAACAGATATGGGCCAGATGCTCTCGTCTGACTCACTCTCGCTCAGTTCGCCCCAATTGTATGATGCCTCGTACGCCCACTCGGTAGCAGCATCGTCTGCTCGCTTTTTGATATGCAGGTCAGCCCGCCTCGACTCCGCGTGGAAGTCATGTTCAGGGCAAGCAAGCACACTGCCAACGCACGCAACGAAGACCGCGGCCAAAGTTGAGGTTCTTGAGGATATCATGGTTGATGTTGTGCAGGAGTGGTGGGGAGAAGATGAATAAAGGGTAGTCTGTGATGGACTGAGTCCTAGATACTTATCGATTTGGCCCACCGCATGCCCATCGCTTGTGTCTGCTCCAGCGCTAACGTTGAGACCCTCTATTGGCGCCGTGACACTACGTGCAACCGGAGTTGGCGATTTCAAAGATTCTGCTCGTCAGAGCATGTCGGCTTATTCCATAGGCCGCAATATCAACCCACGCACGGCCTATTCCAATCCCACAGCGTGGGTGCCAACAGCGTGGACATAAACGGTTTGCATCAGGGTCCGCTTAGTCGATGGCGAATGTGCTTAGGCGTCTTGGTTCCTGCTTAGATGGGGAAGGAGCATTGATGGCCAAGGCTTGGTTACAGGCATAGCCACAGGCCAACACTGTTAGATCCAGATGTTAGCTCGGTGTCTTTGTAATTGAATTTGTTGGCAAAAGTGCAGATTATACTATCAAAACCCAAGGTGAAGTCTGGAAGCCTTGGCGGAAGAAATCTGGCGTGGAGCTGTAATGGGGTCATGCGCCTTCCAAGCTTGGCCGACCTTGGCCAAAATGGGCTGTGCTCGCAGCGCCATATACTAGATGTTTAGTAGCGGAAAAGACGCCCGTTGCTGCATAGGAGTTGCTGGTTGAAACGGGTGTTGATGTGGATGGCACTGACGTCGATGACAGCGAAGCGTTGACCTTGTGCTGGTCAGCGCAACTCAGACTTCCTCCAAAGGATCTCCATGCGTTTGCCACTGTCGCCCGTTCTTTACGAGGCCCATTGAACGTGCATCCGAGATGAATCGGAGGTGCACACGGAGGAACTGCAGGAATCGTCAAGAGGAGGCAACAAATCGCACATGAGTTGTCTAGAATCAGACAGTGCTCTCCGTGGCAGTGGAGCTGAGCTGGAGGTGTGACTGAGCGTGATGCGTGATGCACAGGGGAAGTTTTGATAATAGAGGTCAAGATACCCCTCAGTCATGCCTCAGGCATTCACAGCTGACTAAGCCGTCAATTCCCTCTAGGACTTCTCCAAGATCTCTCCTCATGGTGTTACAACCACCGCGGACGTCTGTATCATTGCACTTACACAGTGGTGCTTTGGCTATTCTTACCGCCCTGAAGATGCCGGACCCGCAGTGAGAGATCGTCACCAAAACTGGACCCAAACCATGACAAGGACTCCAGAGGGCCTCCCTCGCTTTCGTTGGACATTTTCCGACGCTCTGAGGTCAATTTCTTGATCGGCTGATAGTAATACGACACGCTCGCTAGGTAGGCTCTGGATGCTGCTTTGCACTCGATCATGTCGAGTCTACATGCATCTAATACTTGTAGAAGGTCACGCCGGTATACGCATGCGTCGCTCCCTCGTACAGCTTCTCCTTTGGCCCTCCATCGACACTGCACTTCCACAGATGACCACCCATATCTGTCACATACAGACACTTTCTCTCCTTGTGAAGACACAGACCAATACCCTCTCCAAGACCTTGTGCAATGATCTGGCGGCCCAGCTGTCCTTCCGCTTCCGGAGCCTGGCCAATCATCTGCTTCTTGTTCAGCGTGTTTCCGAATGGAATCTCTCCGCGATCAGTCCAGTACAACACTCCGCTCTCGTCATCCATCTCCAGATCAATGCACTCCGGGAGGCCTTTCATGACAACTTCGACATCCGAGCGGTTGTCAGGAGTTTCATTTCCCGACATCTTCAGGTTTGCAGAGAAGATTCGACCTTCATCTGCTTTGGCATGACCCTTTTGCGTCCAGAAGAATTTGCCGAGCTTCTTTGAGATTGAAATTCCCACGGGCCAATAGATTCCGTTGTCGACCTTGTCCTGCTCCGTCTCCCAGTTTCCTGTCCGGTACAGAGTCTCCAGGTGGCTTCCGTCCAGGTTACATCTCATCACTCGCAGGCCCTCGCGATCGCACACGTAAATCTGGTTTGTCTCCTGGTCGATGACCATCTGCTTCGGGGTGTGGATCTCGCCAGGTTTGAGCACATACTGGACGTCCGAGCCGTCCATGTTCGAAGACTGGATCGATCCACCGTTGCCCTTTACTGTTCCCATGTTCGTCCAGTATATCCTCTTGGTCGTTTCCGAGACATAGATACCGTCTGGCAAAGCGAGCTTACCGACCAGCTCGATCGGACGAGCATTGCGATCATCGACATTGAACGAGAGCACTTGGCCCGCGTTCATGATGTCTTTTTGGGACTTGCCTCGAAGAGGCTCAGCAAGGCCGACGTTGAGCAGCAAGAGCTTGGTTCCCTCTCCGGATGGCTTCTGCTTATACAGACCTCCTTTGTCGCTTTTGTTTCCGAGCTTACCAGCGGAGATGTAGTTGTCCTTGAGCCAGTCGAGATGGTAAGTGGGAAGCTTGCGGTCGTCAATATAATGCTGCTCGATGTGCTCGACTGTGTCCAAGCCAACGGAGTCCATCATGGTGCTGATGGACATTAGCTACGGCCCCTTGACGCATGAAGTAGCACTCGACTCACCATGGCCCGACAGGGCTACCATACTGCTCTCTCCACATCGAGTCGATCGTCTCTGGAGTAGCCACACCTTCCGCCAGGACTGAGAGCACCTCACGCTTGATAGCCGCCCAAATGCGGTTGAAGATGAATCCGGTCGACTCTTTCAACGCCACTATTGGGTGCAGACCAGCTTCCTTGAATCGCTTCTCCAAGAACGGGAACGATCCCTCATCGGTGTACCCAGAGGTCATGAGCTCAACGATCACAGCCTGGACCACAAAGTCAGCAACTCCAAAGTGTTTGGATCTTTTCCGAGAAATTTACCTCAGGCGGCATCATGAAATGAGCATTGAACACCCTCTTCTTCGTCTCATCGTTGACCTGCCCGACCATCTCACCACTCTTGTACGAGCTGCTATTAGTAGCAAGAAGACAGTCGTTCGGAGCATGTTTCTCCAGATCCGCAAAAGTCTCCTCCTTGATCTTCAAAACCTCCGGCACCGCTTCAATCACCATCCAGCAGTCCTTCACAGCTTCGGCAAAGTCCTCGACAGCCTCGACCGTACCCTTCTCCCGCTGGCTCAAAGCTGTAAAGGCAGAGATGTTGGTCTTGATGTATTCGGCGGCATCGTCTCGAGCTTGCTGAGAAGGGTCTCGAATGCGAACGGTGTGTCCTGCTGCCACGAAGCATGCACCGATACGTCGACCAAGGACACCGCCTCCTAGGACGCAGACTGGGCGGGACTCCCAGCCTTTGGGAGCTTGCCAGCTTGATGGATCATTTGTCGACATTGCTCGGTTTCAAGCTTACGCTTGGAGCTTGAACGTGTTCTTGGTAAGTGGATCTTGAACTTGGCGTTTGTGAAGAGATGCCCTTCAATGTCAATCGCACGGCAACATATGTATGTATGCGTGAGCTAGCTTGCGACCACAAAGGCGAAGCTCTCCGGCCATTGCCTCCCGACAGCACGTCATGACGAACTAATTTGTGTTTCTCACCCAGAATAGTTGTTGCGTTGGGACGTCTGACGAAGGATTGGATTCTCGCCCGTTAGAGTCGGCCGTAGCGTTCCGGGCTGTCCGAACCGGAGGTGGATTTGCACATGCTAGAACTCTAGCAGTCCTTGCCGAGTACCGCGCTCTTACGGCCGTGGTGGCCATGACGTCGACTGGTGATCAACAATGGCAAACATCGAGAAGGCTTGCATCCACGTGTACGGGTAAGTGCATTGATCGGGTTGATTATTGGCCACTGGAGAAAAAGCATGAACGCCTGTCAAACTCGTGGCTGGAGCCTGGAGAGTGACATTGTAAACGTGCATCGATCGAGATGGGTCGTCAGGCAAGCCGCAGTTGAACGACCATGTCAGGTTGTGAAGAAGCTCAAAGCTGCGCTGTCATGACCTTGTGTAGAGCCTAATGCAATGAGAATGTGTTTGTTCTGTCAAGACAGCAATAGATCTATTGGCGAAAACATGTAAGGCTACTGATATGGCTGATTGGGCGTCGAGGCGTGTTAGCAGAGCATGTACAGTATAGATAAACCAACATGTACAGTCGAGCATTGCTGTAACTTCTTCCCCATTCAATGAACTATATCATCCTCCGACACACAAACACCTCATCAGAAGCAGAAGATCTGATCATCCCTCTTGCTGACTGCACCTGGACCTTCGAATCCAAGCTCAACCAGATTGTCCTTCGTCGCGTTTACCATGCCGGGCGGTCCGCACAACAACACCTTTGAACCATTCTCTGATGGCTTGGGCATCCACTCTGACAGCAGCTCCTTCGTGACGTGGCCCTTGCCTCCCTTCCAGTTCTCGCTTGGCTTGTCCAAGGTGTAGTAGACATTGAACTGGTCGCCCGCGTCCTTAGCATATCGATCGAGCTGCTCACGCATCATAATGTCGCCCTCCGAACGATTGCCGTAGATCAGTGTGACTTTGGTGTCGTCCGTCTTGTCTTCACAGATAGCGCGGATGATCTGGAAGAGAGGCGTGATACCGGTGCCTCCGCCCACCATACCGATGTGCGTTGACATGCCCTTGCGGTACCGCATTGCTCCCTTGGGGCCTCGGATGTCGGCTGCCTCGCCAATCTTCAAGTTCTTCAGATAGTTGCCCAACTGGCCGTCCGGATAGACACGAACGAGAAGTTCTAGTCGGCCAAGGTCGCGGTTTGAGGAGATCGGAGTGTAGCTTCGGACAACAGTGTGATCGTCGACGGTTCCCTTGATCGCAATATGCTGCCCGATGGGAAGGCCCAGAATGGACCACTCGTTAGGCAGATCGAAAGTGAAACGCCAGATGCCCTCGCCAACTTCTTTCTTATTCCTCAGCTTGTACTTGCGGTACTCCTGAGGCGTCAAAACTCCAGATGGGTTGAAGTGAACAGGCTTTGTGCTGCTGCGGATGTGTGCAGGATATGAGCTGAAGTCCTGACCGAATTTCGTGGCTTGCGAGAGGAATCGTGCTCCGAATCCACCAACGACCGCGAAAGAGACACTAGCTGCCAGAAAGCCCTGAGCGAAGCTACCCGACGATCCGCCAAGGTGTAGGTACGGGACGGTGCCAAAGTGGATTGCAGCCCACGCGAGGCCTGCCGCTGCGGCTGTAGCCGCTGCCAGCTCCACGCGAGGGGTGATGAGAGTAGATTTAGCCGGCTGGTCTTCTGTCGAAGACTGCCTGTGGACGATCTCGGAGGCCGGTGGATGGACGGGACCGGAAGGCTTGCTCGATTCGTCTGGAGCACCTTCGAGGGCACCAATATCGAGGCCCTGAAGGATCTCTCTGGCGTCCTCCGAGTGGCCGACATCCTCGTAAGCCGCGGTGGAATCGGTGCCAGCGACTTCAAGAATGGCCTCTTTACCGCCAGGGTGATCTTTCAGATACTCCGAAACATCGTAGACTATTCTCGTTAGCTGAGAATTGAGCTGATCAGCTGCTGTTACATACCTCGTCCATGAATGGCTATCCATGTGTCAGTCTTTGTGTTGTGCTTTGCGACCTCCTCCTTCTTGTAAGACTTTTCCTCTTTGCCGGAGTTGGCGTTCTTCCACTTGGCCTTGAGCTCTTTGCGATCTGGCGAATCGCCAGTATCGACTTCTGAAGAAACCTTCTCAGATGATGAGACCATGTTGTTGCAACTTCTGTGTTCAATTTCAGATAGCTGGTAGATTCAATGTATAGAAGAAGCTGAGAGACAGAATGGAAAAGTATGTACTTGTAACCACCGCTGACGTCCAAGTTGAGTCTGCTTTAGATGCCGAAAGTCATGCGTACTAGCCCGGAGCGCCACCGAGAGGCGCACCGTAGACGTTGAGATAATCCCAAGCGCAAGACCAACCAACACAAGCTCATCGTCAAGCTCAGAGCCCTCGGAGGTCGACCAAAACAGTGACATCGTGATGAAACCGATGACATCGCACGCAGTAGTGCGGAGGATCTCATCGCATCGGCAGCCGCGGGACGTCAAACGGGTTCTCGGCCTTTCACATGCATACAAGAACATTTCTCTTAGCGGCAGACTCGCCTTGTTACGGGCGAAAGAACAAAGCAAGTCGGAGGTTGACGTGTCGGAGGTCCGTTCCGATGTATCGAAAAAAAAAAGCCTTGCGCGTGAAGACTTGGCTTTTCCGTGGCGCGCCTCGGTCGTAGATCATTCCACGGTGATCGACCGGCGCTGGAAGGACCAGCCGAAGCGTTCCGACCTTTTATCTTTGCATCCTTACGGACGGGACTACCTTGTTTTGGGCAAGTTGGCGAAGCAGAATTGGCCGAGCATCGATTGGAAAGACCGATTTGCTGCGTTTGCATTGCTCGTGGCGCTTGGGATGACATCAGCCCCTAAGATGGCGAGGCATCTATATTGTTTGCTATGGTTGCGTGGTGTGACTTTCTAGGACTTGTGAACTATCTGAGACACTCCAACACTCATCATGGCGACTACCAAGAGCTTCTACTTTCAAGGTAGCACGGACAAGAAGTTGAGTCTGGATGTGGACCTGGAAAACATCAACGATCTTGCTGGGTTGAAGGAAGTTATTGGGACTTCTTGTGCTGTCGTGAAGCCCGAAGGTGATAGATATTAACGACGTCTGAGAGAACATGCAGACGCTGACTTATGCCTGTAGGACTTTCCTTTTATCTTGAAGATGAACCTTTGGAGGATATCTCAGATCTCAAAGGAGCGACCGGACGCATATCCATCAAAGTCGATGGACACACCGTGCGCCCTGTACCCGGGCCACCTGGTCTTCCCCTGATAGGAAATTATTTCGAAGTGTTCCCCGACCATCTCGGCAACAACCAGCGATTGTTCGACAAGTATGGACCGATCTTCTCCACGAACAACATGGGCTCCGTCGTATGTCAAACGAACGATCCGGAGCTGGCCGATATCTGCTTCGCGGAAACCGAATTCTTTTCCAAGGAGATCAACAGCAGCCACCCGCTCTTCCCTATTAAGCAACAGAAAGCTGGTGTGTTTCTTGCAGATACATCCGAACCTAGCTGGAAGGTCGTGCACAAGTTCCTGCCTCCCGCTTTGGGTCCTAAAGCTGTCCGCCACTATGCGCCTGAGATGAATGGATGCTGTAACGAAGCCTTCCCGGTATTCGACCAGCTGGAGAGCGATAATGAGGCATGGAACGTCTACCAGTTCATGCTCAAGCTGAGTTCCGGCGCTATTGGCAAGATCATGCTTGGACAAGACTTCGAGCACTTTTCAAGCGTCGATGCTCCTCTTCACAAGATGGTCCTGGCCATGGCTGAGGTACTTTCGATCAACAAGAAGATTGCCAGTCGTGGCGAGTGGTATTCGCATCTTCCTTTCGGTGATCCGGCACGACTCAAGAACTTGCAAAAGTACATGATGGAGTTCATCGAGACCAGCATCAAGAATGCGAAGTCCACTGGCACTGAGGATCTTCCCCTACAAGACGCCGCTCTGAAGGCTTCAAATGTGATCGGTAGGTCTGAATAGAAATCAAGAGTACTGGGTTGACGCTAACGATTGTCTCATAGACTACCTCGTCCGAGCCACCGATTCTACTGGTCAACAACTTCCAAAGGAAAATCTGATGCCCGCAGTAACAGTCGCCTGCGGTGCTGGCTTCACAACGACATCCTCCCTTCTATCATGGTGCATCTACGGCCTTGTCACATACCCTGGTATTCAGGCACGACTCCTCCAAGAACTCGTTGACAACGATATCAACGACACAGACAACATCTCTGCCGAGCAGATCGATGAGCTGCCTGTACTCGCCAACTTCATAAAGGAGATGCAAAGAAGACACAATCCGTCGTACCAACCTGGTCGCACCGCTCAACAGGACCTGATCCTCCCCGGAGGTTACCAGATGAAGAAGGGTACAGTCGTCATCTGCGCCATCCACCACATTCACAACAACCCAAAGGAGTGGGACAACCCGGACAAGTTCGATCCCGACCGCTGGAACAATAACCCTCTGCAAGGCAAGCCGAAGTCTGCGTACGCACCCTTTGCGCAAGGAGGTAGAATGTGTGTGGGCTTCAACTTCGCGCTATTGGAAGTGAAGATCTTCATGTGCAAGCTGGTGTACAGATATCACTGGGATAAAGAGGGTGATATGGAGACGAGCTACGATCCGTTCTTTCAACTGATCAGGCCCGTCGATCTGTATGTGAAGACGACGAAGAGACAGACGTATCCGACGAAGAGTGGAGAGGGGCAAGCGTAGTAATATAGCGATACTGGCATTTCGTTTGAATCATAAAGCGCTTCTTCGAACGGAGACGGCTGGCGTTGTGTGAACTGACATCCCACTCCACGCCTTCCATTTGCAGGGATCATCGACGCTAGCTTCCTTAGCGCTGGTTTCTTCATTCACTTCAGCTCCACCCCTGCACAGCTACACGTAGTCGCTCCTGTGAAGCAAACGGCGGCTCTTTCTGCCCCGCAAACAAACACAAGTTCTTCGAATTCGTTTCGTACCCACCTGCTTCTATATTCAACATCGCTCCGCCCCAAACATCTAATGGCGACATCATCGCCCCTCGATAATGCGAACGCCGCGCGCGATGCATGTTTCCCCGGCGCTTTACTCAGTAAGGCGAACCCAAAGCAAGGCATCAAACGCAACGTCCTCGAACTGAGTGAGTTTGAGCTCATGGCGATCGAAGACAACAAGCCAGGTCCGGTCGAGGCCAGGCCACACCTGCTCACCATCCCACAAGAGATGCGCGACCTGATCTACGAACATCTCTTCACCGACACCATCGCCGACATCAGTTCGACAGTTGAAAAAGGTGCCGTGCGCAACTCCGGCATTCCCTTCACCTGCAAGCAACTCCGCCGCGAAGCCACTAAGCCATTCTACGAGCTGTCGACTTTTTATGGTGACACGGCCAACAGCATCGAGTCTTGGGCGCACAAGCTGTCGAATATCCCAACCTCCCGGCGCGGCACTATCAAGGAAGTGAGATGGGGTCTGAAGCGCCAGATTCGACCTCGTGATCGCTACTGCATCGGCACGGATCACTCTTACGGTGAAGCTCAGTGGGCGACCGCGGAGCGATGTCCTTTCAGGTACGAGTTCATAGATCTTTGGTATCCGATCCGTGAGCTGCAAGTGCTTGAACACGAGATGGTGCTGGTCGAATACCACAAGCTCAGCCGACCAGTTGGTGCTCGTGAGAAGAAGTGGTTCCCGATGCTCCATTTCGAGAGCATATGCCCGTGGCAATATGCCTCAGGCTATTAAACAACGGGACCAGGCAGACATACTGCGATGGCTCTCGGCGATGGACACCAATCTGGCCAAGCAGCACAGGGCGTGGGCAAAGCAGAGCGAATGAGCAGCGCAGGCGGAGACCAAGACGACGGACATTGGTGCCTTGTGAAAGCAGCGAAAGGCGCTCCGATTGAACTTGCTAGCAGACTTTCGATATCTTGAGTGCATGCCTGTATTGCGCAGATCAGCTTAGGACTCCAGACCTAGGAGCTCCTGACTCACAATCGGACGGCCAATTTCTTGTTCCTTTTTCTGACATCAAACCACACGGGGCCAGCAAATCTGCGCTTCTTGTGCATCCATCGCGGTGTCTCCACATCGTTTGCCCGCATTCACTGTGGTTTGTGGAATCAAGGCGAACCTACCCTTTCTACCCATCACCATGGTGACTCACAATCCTACAGTGGTGTCAAGCTGACGTCCCAATGTATAGGTTTGACGAGCTTGAAGGGGGAACCTCGTCTCAAGGTCAGAGTCGACTGTCGGCCCATAACTTTAGGTCATACGAACCGCGTCACATCAGACCCCCAGCGAGATTTTGTGTGACAGCGAGTGCGGGATTGGTCGAGTCGTTGTCTACTGAGAGCATGCCAACGTGTATAGATGGGAGGAAGTGAGGTCTCGAAGAATTCCCATGTGCCATTCTTCACGATCGATGACGTGCAGGCAAGTGCCGCGTTCAGGGCTGCAGAGTGGCGGCGGCGACGATGAGCTCCGGATTCTGACATCCTTTGTCACCATTCTACTTCGCTACTCATCACATAACAACTTCTTCATGCGCTTCACTCTCCCATTCCTGCGCAGTCTGCTCTTCAATAGCACACTTCGAGCACCACCACCTCCGAACGCATTCGCATCGATATCCCGTCAGACCCCGCTCCGCGCTTCTATGCCCACGATCCCTTTCCTAGGAGCTCTCTTCTCAACCGCAAACACCAGAAACATGTCCCACCCTGTCCAGAAGTCGGACAGTGAATGGCAGGCCCAGCTGTCGCCTGGTGAGTGATCTTGTGGAGTTTGTGAAACCGCGACAAGCTAGGAGCTGTTTCTCCATCAAGGTCCATTGGCCCTGACGCTACACTCAAGCTACCTCACACAATCTCGTTCACAATCACAATCACAAGGCACAATCGCTAACTATGGCAATCACCTGCAGAGCAATTCCGCGTCCTCCGAAAGCAAGGCACCGAAGCACCGTTCACTGGCAAATACGACAAACACATGCCCGAGGAAGGCGTCTACACCTGCGTCGGTTGCGAAGCACCGCTGTACAAAGCATCCCACAAGTTCAAGTCCGGCTGTGGATGGCCGGCATACTTCGATGCGATTGAGGGCGCTGTCACGAGGCACACCGACAAGACATTCGGAATGGAGAGGACAGAGATCGTTTGCAGTAACTGTGGCGGGCATCTAGGACACGTCTTCAAAGGAGAGGGATACGACACGCCGACGGATGAGAGGCATTGCGTCAACTCTGTCTCGTTGAACTTCAAGAACGATGATGCGGCGGGAAAGCCGAAGGCATAGATCTCGTCTGATGCGTGAGAAGAGATATGATGGATAACCGACGAAGATTACAGTATGAGCTGGGAATGTCAAGAGAATGTCACGGGAGAAGGATGGTGTGCAGACAGGATACAAGATATCTCTAGATTGCCAAACGCATCGATCCGCAATGACTTTGTGCAATGTTTATACGATGGCGCCATTGATGATGCCGCACCAGGGCGTCCAAGGTCATACGTTGTGCTGACTGTGTAGAACTATGCATACGTGTAAAAATCCTGAGCAGCGTGTACCTCCTGAGTCCTGTGAGCTGGACATCGCTTGGGCGCCATGATTCACACCCTGTCACGTCCCGATGATCCGACCTAGCACGAATCGAAAAGAGGCCAAAGAGGAATGGCGTGCTGTATATTCATGTATGACAGGGTGTGTTGCAGTAGTTTGCACAAACGTGTCGCCTGTCAATCATTATTGTTATAGAACGCGCCTTCATCTGAGGAGATTGATCTTTGCCATCTTCCTCTCCTCGCGTTCACAATAGAAATGCAGCTTGGTAGTCGAATTGGTTGTAGCTGGCAGAACCACAACGCCGACGTCAGTTCTTCAAGCTCCCTAAGGTCCCAGGGACAACAAATCGGTCAGTCAAACCCAAAGTTCACCCCGTCTTCACATGCCATGACTAGAAACCTCTCACAACGATCAACCTGCAATGCGCACTCTGTCCCTTCCCTGCTTCCTTCTGCACCAACAGTCATGATCTCAACACAATTTATCTCCCAATTATGCCTTTACCGCCCAACCATCGCCGGATTCTAACCCCATCTTCTCTCCACCCAGGCTCCGAAACCGACGAAACAAACGACCACGTCTCCTCCTCTTTCACCGACCACGAAGTTACGCCCAATCTTCTCTCTCGCCAACCTTCCAACGCCGACCTTGCCGATGCTGCCGTCCCGAAACTCCGCCAGCGACTCCGTCATACCTCGTCCGTCCTCGTAATCGCACTCTCCTCCGAGAACATCTTTGCGGGTACACAAGCTGGAGAAATCCTGGTATACGGCCTTGGAACGTATGAACGGAAAGCGGTGATTGAAGGACATGGAGGCAGCGTACTGGGACTGTGTCTGTCACAAGACGAGTCACTGCTGTTCTCGAGCGCGGGAGACCGGATCGTGAACGTGTGGAATACCAAAACATTGAAGAGGACGCATTGCTTATACTCGTCATTCGATGTTGGAGATGTGTTCTGCGTGTCGTACTCTTCAACGTTGCAGACGGTGTATTTGGGAGCACAGAACACAACTGTACAGTGGTGTCGCATTGCTGCAGAGGCCGGGAGGGAAGAGCTGGCACTCCGAGGTCGCAATTCAAATGTAAGAGGTGGAGATCGATTCTTCGACTCGGCTGGCCCGGGCGGCGTGAGGACTCCAAAACCAGCGGGCTCGGATGTAACACCAAGACATGCAAGTGGAGGAGAGGTAATGAAGATTGACAAGGAGAACGTGAGGCACTTCGCGCATTATGGATACGTGTACTGCATGCTCATGGCGAGGGATGGCGTGCCGGAGAGAATGGGACTGGAAACCTTGGTGACCGGAGGAGGTGATGGAGCAGTCAAGCTATGGAAGCTGAATTCAGAGAATGGAGGGTCAATCGAAGAGCTGTATACCCTGGACGACGGACGAGAGGAAGGGCATGCAATTCTATCGATTGTCATGGATGGAGCTTTCCTCTACTCTGGACGGACTGGCGGAGAAGTCGACGTCTGGGATTTGGAGACGAGACAACTGGTGCGGAACTTGAAAGCGCACAGAGACGATGTACTTGCGATGAGTGTCGGTGGAGGCTTCTTGTTCACTGCTGCAGTGACGGGATACGTCAGGAAATTCGATCGGCAATACCAGCTCAAGAGCAGGATAAAAGCTCACGACGGGAGGATTTTGGCTTCAGCGTTTGTGTTTCACAAAGAGAGACCCGTCTACGTGACTGGCTCCAACGACAACAGTTTGGCGGTATGGGATGTCAGCGACTGCATGAAGAACGTTCAGCCTCCGAGCAAGACCAGTGACGAGCAGCTATTCGAGCAATTGAGGAAGTTCGTGTCCTTCCGAACAGTTTCTTCAGATCCGCGGCACAAGGGAGATTGTCGGCGCGGTGCTTCGTACTTACGATCCGTGTTCAAGAACTTTGGCGCGACGACGGAGATGTTACCCGCAGAAGACCAGGCCAATCCGGTCATTTTAGCGAGATTCAGAGGGAACCCGGCGACGGCAGCAACGAGGAAAAAGATTTTGTTTTATGGCCACTACGATGTTGTTGCTGCGAATAATGACAGTGGCAAATGGCACACAGATCCTTTCGCCATGGAAGGTATCGATGGATATCTCTACGGCCGCGGTACTTCAGACAACAAAGGACCCATCATGGCAGCCATTTTCGCCTGCGCAGAGTTGATGAGTGAGCAGGCATTGGGATCCGACATCATATTCTTGATCGAAGGAGAAGAGGAATGTGGCTCGCGTGGGTTTGAGAAAGCTGTGCGAGCAGGCAAGGACAAGATTGGTGAGGTCGACTGGATCCTGCTGGCAAACAGCTACTGGCTCGACGACCGCATTCCCTGCCTCACATATGGACTTCGCGGTGTGATTCATGCGACTGTGCAGATCGAGAGCAGCCATCCAGATCTACACAGTGGAGTTGACGGTAGCTCTCAGCTCGACGAGTCACTCAAAGATCTGGTTCTCTTGCTGGGTACTCTGACGGGCAAAGGTGGCGATGTCAAGATTCCACACTTCTACGATCCCGTTCCCGAGGTCAGCGAAGAAGAAGCCGAACTGTACCGGGATATCACAACGACTCTGGTCCAGCGCAATCCAGAACTGGGCGATCCGGAGGTACTTGCAACATCTCTTATGAGGAGATGGCGCGAAGCATCACTCACTATGCATGGCTTCCAGACTTCTGGCCCAGACAATGCCACCATCATCCCCAGAATGGCCAAAGCCGCTCTCTCGATGCGTCTCGTGCCCAACCAGGAAGCTTCCGAAGTCGCACAGTCACTCGTCGCTTTCCTTGAGCAACAGTTCAAAAGTCTCGATTCGAACAATCGCCTGACGGTCAACATTGATCACAAAGCCGAACCCTGGCTGGGAGACTGGACAAATCAGATCTTTCGCACCTTGGAAGAAGCGATCATGGAAGTTTGGGGCCCGATTGACACATATCCCGCTCACAGTCGGTCCGTCACAAGAGTCATGTCTCCACCTGCGAGAGAACAACCAACGAACGGCTACTTCAATCATCAACCACCCAATCGACCCTCACCCGCCACATCTTCTGTTCTTGCGACTGGTAGTTTGACTCCCTTGCCAGAACAGGGTCTTCTGCCACTGTCGGAAGTGTCCAAGAAGCTCGAAACCATCAGCACTACCTCCTCTCACTCACGTCGTGTATCCGCGACGACTGCTCCCTCGAATAAGCGTCGGAAACCTCTCTACATCCGCGAAGGTGGCTCTATCCCTGCAATTCGCTTTTTGGAGAAAGAGTTCGGTGCTCCCGCTGCGCATATGCCTTGTGGGCAGGCGAGTGACTCGGCGCATTTGGATAACGAGAGGCTGAGATTGGTGAATTTGTACAAGAGCAAAGACATCTTCAAGCGGGTGTTTAGGGACTTGGGGGCGAAGTGAGATCTAAGGTTAGGGTCGGGTCGGTAGATAGCTATAGACATGAGGAAGAACATTGACATAATACAGTCGTGCATATTGAAGATATCTTGGTCGTCAGCTTCGCAGTCTGGTTGCTGGTGATGAGTTGAGAACGTCGCACATCTGGTACGTGCCTCCCATCTCTTCATGACTACTCCTATTGTGCTCGTTGCAAACGCAGCATGCTCAGATAGCATCGAGCTCAATGGACTTCGATACTAGCGCGAATCCCTCGAAAGTTTAATCTCAAAGTGAATGACCACCCACCAACCGAGTTCGAGCCCACACCGAAAAATCAGACAAAAAGAAAAACCCCGGCATAGATGCAGTGGGGAACAACCCAAACCATTTGACCCATATGAGCACCTCTCGAAAGTGGCTGGTTTTAACAATTGATCAGAAAACTGCGGGCTCATGTGAGCAATCCAGCGTCCCGCTGTAACCTTTCGGCCATTAACGCAAGTTCTGGCACGTAGTAATCTTGAGAATGGCAAACGAAAGGACAAATATAAAGGTCGGCGGTGTGGCGGCGGGAGAAGTGGCGATCTGAGCAGACGCTGCTGTGGCGCCTTCCACGAACAACGTCGATCATGTTTCGTCGTCTCCTGCTGTGTCCAGTACGATGACGAAGACAAGGTGAGGACGAACCTCTACTTATTTTCCGCGATCGATCGATCGCCTGACCACGCACATCTTGCACAAGCCATATTTTGCGATCTGTGAGCCTTCTCCTATCTGTTCCCCTTGGACCTACTGTGTATCCTACAGCGACCTGAGCTCAATCACAGCATTCATTACAAGACGAGCTACGACAAAGCCCGTCCCCTCACCACTTCCATCACAGAATGTCTCCTCGAAAGATTCATCTCCTCCGCCACGCCCAAGCCTATCACAACGTCCCGCCATGCAATTGTAACCTACCGGATCCTTCTCTGACGACGACCGGGATCCAGCAGACATCAACTTTCGCCCACGACTTCCCCCAACACGGAAGCGTGTCAATCATCCTCTCTTCGCCCATGAAACGAACCCTTCAAACGTCGATTCTTTGCTTCCCTCAGGAAGTTGCTGGCGGTCGACCAGCAGAATCGGAGACCCAAAGGGATCTAAGAACTCCCCTCCACCACCACAGACTAAAAGTCTACGCCATTCCGGAACTACAAGAGACGTCCGATCATCCCTGCGACACTGGTTCCAGCCGAGCAGAGCTGGAAAAGGAATTCGAGGGGCAGAGCGTGGATCTGAGCACACTGCAAGATGGCTGGCAAGTGAAGACGGGAGTTATGGGATCGGATAAGGAAGCTGTACTTGCGAGAGCGAGGACAATGAGGGAACTTCTGGGCGAGTGGTTCGGAAACGATAGCAGCAGCAAAGGAGATGTGGTTGTCGTTTCACATGGTGGGTGCACTCGTACACGTCCGATGATCCGACACAGCACTGATTGCAAATTCCAGGCGGTTTTCTTCACTACCTCGTCAAGCCAATCAACGACCCTGCTACTCTGCCGTCATTAGCACCAGTACCAACAAATCCCTCGACCACCACTCCGTCACATGCTGTGGCCCTTGCTTGCTCAGAGACGCTGCAACTACCGACTTATCAACCCTGGATGAACGCTGAGTATCGCACTTTTACTCTCCGGAAGGCGACTCCCGATGGAACGTGGGAGCTCGTTGAGACCAAAGAGTCGTTGCAGCGGCGGCAGTTGTAGGGCTGGTTCGGAAATCGTGCAAAAATGAGTTGAATTTGCGCGCAGTATGAACTCAGGGGTATATAACTATTTCTTCAGCAGCAAGCAAGACTCCTCTCGGTGTCGATGCACTTCTACGCTGGGAGGGACCAGTCCCATGCCTTGTCGACTCCCCTTTCCCTCTCTGCCAAATCACTTATCCACCACGCCCCTCAACGGACTTCCAACCCTCACTTTCCTCTCACTGTTTCCCAGAACTTGCGCCCTACCCTTCGACGGTGTAGGTCCCGAGCTCGGCGGCGTAGCCAACACACCGTCCCCGTTGATTGGCTGCGAGCTGGTGTTCTTAGGCGTCGCCAAATGACCGACTGGAGAGCTTCGATCCGGGGTCTGCCCGAATCGCCTCCTCCGCTCCGACTCGATGCGCTCGATGCTCGGACGCACAGAGCCGGGACTGGCGGATGCGCGAGTACTGGCTGAGAGGCGCTGCGACAGTAGATCTTCCCAGGTCTGGTCTTGGGCTTCGTCAAGATAATCATACCCGTTGCCATTCCCTGCTGGCGTCCCTTGCCTCGATCCTTTTGCACTCTGCACTCCATCCTGAAAGCCACCGATGTACTCTTCCGTCCTTCGCTTCACTGGACTCTCATCATATGGATCAAACCCGACACGTTTTGTTGCGTCCAATCGCACCTTCTGACGCAGATTCTTGTCTGCTCCGCTGCCGGCTGTTGCGGAGTCGGAGAGGAAGAAATTGAGTAATTCGTCGGGAATGGCGAGGTGGGATTGTTGTTGGAATTGTTGAAGGGCGGTGAGCTTGAGCAGAAGTTCGAGGAGGGAGAGCGATGTCTTGATTGTGGGTTGGACTGACTTCGTGGGCGAGTCGTGGAGGCTGAGGTCGGTCATACCGTTGGAGAGATCTGGTTCATGCGAGGAGGTGGGACGGGACGTGGGAGGGGAAGATGATGGCGATGAGGTGGATGAAGAAGGGTCTTCAGTGTAGACCTCGAACGCCATCCATTCGGGATCAAGATCGGGTGGGAGGCGCCAAGAGGATGGATTGAAGGCTGGAGGTTCCTGTGTATCGACGATTGGAGTAGATTCGCGATCAAATTGTGCGTCGATGTGGAACTGATCTGAGAGCTCTTCCTCACGTTCGTTGACACTGCCTCCAGGCAAGAAGGAAGCGCGAGATTCCGGACGGTCCATCATTTTTCGAGGTGGTTCGGCGTGGACGTCTCGCTTGAGCAAAAGGACTGGACTGTATGCATCTCCGTCGCTGCCGATGTTGAGAATCTTGCCGGTGTCCGCGTAGAAGATTTTGGAAATCTCGTGGATGGGAATGATGTCTCGGATTCCAGCATTGGGGACATCATCAAACGACCCAGGCTGAGCTTCACCATCCTCGAAGGTGTGCACTCGATCGTCGTCCAGATCTTCAACGAGACCAAGCTGATATGCGTACTCAGATGCTTTGGCTTCTGCGGGCATGATGCCTGTGCGAGCGCTCTCCTCATCGTTCTCTCCGGGCAGTGCGTACATCTGATCGATCGGGACTCTCCACAACTTTACCCTCGTCTTGTGAATGACTTCCTTCCATGTCGTCTCGCGCACGCCGTGTTCATCGATGGGTCGCAGGTGTCCGGCAAAGAGCATGTACATTGTCAGAATGTACGTAGGACCGACCTGCTGACGATCAGTGGGCGATGTGTTGTAGCTGTGATCGGCTGCTGTGAGGAAGGTTGACGATTGCAGCAACCGGCTCGGGCTGATGCTGCCCGATAATTTCGTCGACAAGTTCACACCAGAAGTGGTGATGGCGAGATTGATCAGCGGTACAGCGTCCTCAATTCGATTCAGCACGCGCTTAACTTGCGCAATGATTGCGCGCAGTTCGACATCAGTCTCATGGCGTGTCTTGGCCTTGCTGCTCTTGCGACGAAGCAGAGCTTCCTCCTCTGCGGCGGCGTTGAGACGAGTCCCCAGCTTCTGGAGTTCATAGCGGATGTCCTTGGTGAGGGACACAGCAGACTCCAGGGAGGTGTTGCCACGCGCAGCAATCAGCTCGATCATGTCGATGGACGGCGAGACTACCTTGATCTTGCTTTCCAGACGCAGTTGCAGCTCCATCAACTCCTCCCGCTCCTTTCCTCGCGGCGCCTCCTTCATCAGTCGGGCGGCTGACTTGATGGCATAACCTGTTGTGATTGATATGCCTGATCGGATGGCGTACTGTACCGCCTGCTGCGTCACTCTCGTGAGAAGTTCGTCCATGGCGGCGGTGACTGCGCTGTGGAAGTCAAGCAGATTTGATGATCACGGAGACCGTGCTGCTGATGCTGGAAGTACTTCGAATCTGCCTACCTTGATGGAGATGAGAGGAAGGAAGATGAGGGAAGAACCGATCAGATTTCATTTCTCTTGTATTTGATTGTTGTCTTTGGTCTTGTCTCTTCAATGGATTCTCGACGTGAAGTTGTGACAAACACAACATCCCTGACACGTTCTGCCTCAGGCAATTCACGGAGTTCGAAGCCGGACAGGGTTTAGAACTAGAACTATCCGTCCTCCCGCCGCCTTCACCCGCCATCCGCTTGCTGCCCCACCACCCGTAGAATTCGGGCATCGATGATTATTCCCAAGCACACCTCATGTTCGCCCAAACGTCACATGTTCTCTCGACCTCCGTCTGATTTCTCACTGATACCCCGTCTTGCTCTTCATAGTATAAGAACCTTTCGCTCCAAGACACGAGGACGACTCCATACAGCGAATTACCACACGAGCCACCCATCTAGAGGACACGACCCGAAATCATGGCCAACGGACAGCAGCCCGAGTCCTGGGAGGACGAGATGCGCGATGAGGATCTCGCGAACCAGACTCAGCAGCAGATGAACATGCAAGGTGGAGGTCCTCGAGGCGGCACCTTTGTACCCGGCGCTCAGTCGTTCACTCCCGGCGCACAATCATTCAACCCTGGTCAGCAATACCAGCAATACGGTTATGGTCAGCAGTACGGCGGTGGCTACCAACAATACGGCCAACAGCCGCAGCAAGGATATAACCAATACCAGCAGTATGGACAATACCAACAGCAAGGTTATGGACAGCAACAATACGCCCAGGGATACAACCAATACCAGCAGCCACAACAGCAGGCATATGTCCCTCCGGCAGCACGGCAAGCGCCCATGATCGCCAAGCGAGGAGAGGCGCTTCCCACAGCCGCTGCACCAAAGCCGGCAGCTGCTGATGGAGCCGCTGCTCCGGTCAAAACACTTTCTCTCAGCGCCGCGGACACTGGTGCGGCTGCTCCCAAGGTGGAGAAGGCGGCTGGAGGGGCCAAGGTCCTATCTTTGGGAGGTGCTCCTGCAGCAGCAGCTCCAAAGGCGGCGCCGGTACCCAAAGAGGCTGTCAGCAAAGATGCGCCCGAGGCTGGCACCAAGGTCGCTGCAGCCAAGGCGATCGAGAAGACCGGCGAACCGACCGCAGCAGTCAGTGGCGCGAGCTCGCCAACACCTTCCGGCCGATCATCACCAACACGCGCCGACATCAAAGCCGAGGAGAAGAGGAAGGCGGATCAAGTCTTGGCAGACCAGGCCGCTGAGGTCGACGAGGAAGCTTTGGCAGAGATGTACGGCAAAGAGCATGTCAATGTCATCTTCCTGGGTCACGTCGACGCCGGAAAGAGCACACTGGGAGGAAGTATCCTCTACGCCACCGGCATGGTGGATGAGCGGACAATGGACAAGTACAAGCGAGACGCAAAAGATATGGGACGTGAGTCATGGTATCTCTCATGGGCTCTCGATCAGACCAAGGAGGAGCGCGCACAAGGAAAGACTGTCGAAGTCGGGCGTGGGTTCTTCGAGACTGAGAAACGACGGTACTCCATTCTTGACGCACCCGGACACAAGACATTCGTGCCCAACATGTTGTCTGGTGCGTCTCAGGCCGATGTCGGTGTTCTGGTCATTTCCGCCCGAAAGGGAGAATACGAGACTGGTTTCGAGAAAGGCGGTCAGACTCGCGAGCACGCCGTTCTCGCCAAAACACAAGGCATCAACAAGCTAATCATCGTTGTCAACAAGATGGACGACATCACCGTGGAATGGTCCGAAGAGCGTTACAAGGAGTGTCTTCTCAAGCTCACTCAGTTCTTGAAGGGACTCGGCTACAACCCTAAGACCGACCTGACCTTCATGCCCGTTGCAGCACAACAAACCATGGGTATCAAAGACCGCGTTCCCAAAGACCTGTGCCCGTGGTACGAAGGGCCATCCCTTCTAGAACATCTCGACTCCATGCAAGCTCTGGAACGCAAACTCTCCGCACCTTTCATGATGCCCATCGCCGCCAAGTACCGCGACATGGGCACCATGATTGAAGGCAAGATCGAAGCAGGAGTCATCAAAAAGGATCAGAAATACCTCATGATGCCCAACAAGGCCGAGATCACGATCTCCGCCCTCTACGGTGAGTCCGAAGAAGAAATTCCCCACGCCACCTCCGGCGAGCAAATTCGCCTCCGCATCAAGGGCGCCGAAGAAGAAGACATCTACCCCGGCTTCGTCCTCTGCTCGCCCAAACGACCCGTCCACTGCGTCACCACATTCGAAGCGCAGATCCGCCTGCTGGAGCTGAAGTCCATCCTCTCGGCCGGTTTCAACTGCGTCATTCACGTGCACTCCGCAACGGAAGAGGTCACCTTCACGGAACTGCTACACAAACTCGAGCCCAAGACGAATCGCAAGAGTAAGAAACCTCCAGGCTTCGCGAAGCAGGGTATGAACATTATTGCGCGGTTGGAGGTAACGGGTCAAGCGGGTAGTTTGTGTGTGGAGAAATTCGAGGATTATCCTCAGTTGGGACGATTCACGTTGAGAGATCAAGGGCAGACGATTGCCATTGGCAAGATTACGAAGTTGATCACGGATGCGGCGGGGGCACCGAGTGCTTAAATTTAGGGAGCATATGAATGGACACATGGAGTTGAACGAAAGAAGGGATGGTGGTGGGAGGCAGACGAGCGAATATGAGTAGACTGTGTTGTCTGCCTTCGCTCGTCTTTTCAGAGCGTGAGTCGAGCGAGCATAGAGGGAGGTCCACGAACTATAGCTATGGCATTGCGGTAAAAAAGCATTTCTCTCAAGTCGAATCTACACTTGGACCACATCACATGTTTGTCATTGCTGTTGTTTCATGCTACTGTAATCTTGCTAAGAATCAGGTTCTCTTGCTGCTGATGTGTGATGTCGAGGTAGGATATGAAAGTAATGAATGGCTGAAGTGATTCTAACTGTATGCCGTCGATCCTTCTATTCCGCCCCATCGTAACTCATGCCGTCGTAATTCATGCTCGTTCGTGATACCATACTGGTGTACCTCGTGCCCTTTTGTATCGTAGCGCTTTGCTCGTCTTTTTGCGCCTTCCCGTCCTCGACCGGACCTTCGTAAAGATATCGCCTATATACCTTGATGATGCCGCATACCATGCATGCTAAACCATGGTCGTCGCACGCCAATCCATCTCAGCCCGCACACCCCTCGACGTTCTCCCGGCGCACCTTACTTGTGAGACCAGCCCTCGTCGCTCTCCTCGCCCAGCAACACTCCTCTTGGTGCCCGCCGCCCTGCGAATCTGTCCCGCACCTGGATGGCTCCCCAGGTCAGAGCACTGGCGCCCACCGCCACCACCAAAACACTCAACTCCTTGGTGATGAAGAAGGCCGGGAACTGCTCGTATACACTCTGCGCAAGGGCGATTGGGCTGTGCACAAACGTACATATAGTCCCCATGAACACGCCACAAACGAGAGCAGCGGGCACCGCCATCAAGGCTGGCATGCCGAGGACGTAACGAAAAGATATGGCGCAAGCCACGAAAAGCCCTCCAGTCCAAGCGGAAAAAGTCCCGAGCTGACACAAGAAGGTCACGATTTTGCTGGTCATGAGCCAGTCCATGGCTTTTGTGGCCCAGCCCGCAAAGTTTTGCACTTTGCTCTCGACAGCCTGTATCTTCTCTAGCGTACTTTCCGAAAGCTCTTTCGCTTCAGCAATCTTGTCCGAAAGGTCTTGTTGAGTGTAGAGCAAGTCCTCGGCTTGGGAGTTCAGGCTACCCATCTTCGCAAGAGGGGCGTCAAAACCGATGGAGAGTTCGCTGAGGCGAGACGCCAGATCGCTAGTCCGGTCATTGGCAACATCGACGCTCTGAGATGCCGCGAAGACTTTGGTGTGGAAGTCGTCGAGGAGCTGTTGGTTTTGGAAAGCGAAACGTTCGCGGGCTTCCTCAAGATCGTAGCGAAAGTTGTCCATTTGCGCAGCCCATTGTGCGTTGGTTTGAGCACTGAGGGATGTGGTCTGCTCAATGACGGAGCCAACGTGAGAGGAGTAGTCTTGAAATCCAGCGTTGGCGGCAGACATGCTGTCCTTGAGGGACTGGAGGTGGGAGCCGACGTCTTGAATGCCGCCTTGAAGGGCATTCCAGGTTTCCTTCATCTCAGACTTAATCTCTTCGTTGTCTTTGTGGAGCTCGTTGTAGAAGTCTCGCATACCAGCGGTGACGTTGCGAAAGTCCAGTTTGAGCGACTGGAGGTCGTCTTTGTGCACAATGAGTGCCTGGTTCACACTGAAGACAGAGCTCTGAAGCGCTCGGTAGAACTCAAGGGATTCATCCTTGTCTGCCTCGCTCCGCATACTTAGACACATTACCAAGCCGTTGGTCTTGATTGAAGTGTACGTCGTCCAATGGCTGCTCCCACCGAAGAGGTCTCCGAGGCAGTCCTCGAGGAGCTGTTTTGGGACGTGCGTACCGAGATTTGAATCCAGAAGTGGCTCGCACACGCCTGGCATCTCCTGTTGGGCATCAGTGAGCTCGCAATAGGTCATCCGAATAGCAAAGAGCTTCTGGTATGTCTCCAACGCTTGATCCGTGCTGTGCTCGTTCTGTCCGTTGTAGGACTGGCAGGAATGAACGAGGTGCTTCGAGGCCATCTTCTTGCACGACGGCATCCGTTCAATGCTCTGAATATGATGCTGCACATTGGCCATGGCATGGCTGAATGTGATGTTTGGTTCAGCGACCGCTGGGGGCGGAGACATGTGCACGGTCTTGGAGAGGCCCCAAGCTGCAACCGACTGGCACAGCAGGAGGAAAGCCACGACCATGGCCATAGTGCGGTGGAGAGAGATTGAAGTCATGGTGGCTGTGACTCGGCTTGGTGCTAGGTGTTGATATCTCAGTCAGATGTTCTGGTCTGAAACGAAGTCGAAGGTGTCTGGAAATGGCCTTGAGGAGCTGTCAGGCGTGCGGAGTTGTCGATGTCGACGTCGAAGCTTGTGGAACTATGTCATGTGCAAGAGTTCGACTTGATCTTGGGAACAGGTGCTGTGGTCGATCGGCCGCGTGAACAACAATATGCTTGCAGTGAGAGAGAAATCGTGCTGCAAGACGGCCGTGGTACTGGCCGAGATGTCTGTTGAACGATCCCGTCGAGGTAGTCGAAGTGTTGTTGGAACGCTTCGCAATGGTGCAGGCTTGGTGTATGAGAAGAGAAAGAGAAAGGGACGTGAAAGGCGAGCGAGGTTCATATCATCAGACGCGTGCAGCTTCGTTCACTCCATTGACCGATTGTCATATGCTTCGAACTGGCAGGGACGATCAGCTTGTACCCACTCATAATCACCTGGGCCGTTCTCGATTCGACGTTTGGCGTGTGAACATGGCGAGCTTGGTTGATGTCACAAGCCAAATGTTGATGGGAACGTCGGAGGGACGCGAAGGAAGGCGCGCTTAATGGCCGATAACCGCCGAACTTTACCCGATGCGCCATCTCGGGATTCTCTGCGTAGACATTGAATCGACGATATAGTATCCACATCACTATATCCACCACCACCACCATGGAAGCATCACGGCATTGCCTCCGCTCATCCAGAGCCTTACTGAACAAGTCTGCCCCCCGCGAGATCACCCTTCCGGCCTTCCTCATCCCAGCCTTCGCCATCCCTCAGCGACAACGAGCACACCAGCAAACCTCCCACTTCTCGACGACACACCGATCACAATCTAAAATTGGCGCCGCACCTCTATCGGTCCCTCCAGAAGTCACGTTTCGCACCATCCAACCTCCTCCAATTGCCAGCAATGCTCGCATCAGCCGGACGCAACGCGGCGCCACGGTCGAGATTGAGGGTCCGCTGGGAAAGATGAGTTATCCGATCCCGGCATATATGAGCATTGAAGTGAATGAGGATGCCAGGACGAGGACATTGGCAATTCAGGATGCCCAGGACAGGCAGCAGAGGGCTATGTGGGGTACGTGAATGCACGAGCGGGTTTCTATCACATGTTACGATGCTCGGAACCGGAGTCGCTTCGTAGAAGAAACGGGAGCTTCAGCTGACAGACGTTTGGTGAATAGGCACAACACGCGCATATCTCCAGAACTACATCCTCGGCGTCAGCGAAGGTCATGCCGCAATTCTCCGGCTCGTTGGTGTAGGATACCGTGCTACCGTCGAGAGCACTGCGACAACGAAATCTCCCGAGTACGAAGGTCAGAAGTTTGTCAATCTCAAAGTCGGATACGCGCATCCAATCGAGCTGGGAGTGCCCAAGGGTGTGAAAGCGAGCACTCCGCAGCCGACACGAATACTGTTGGAGGGCGTGGAGAAAGAGGTGGTCAAGCAATTCGCAGCGGAGATCAGACAGTGGAGGAAACCCGAGCCGTATAAGGGCAAGGGAATTTTCGTGAACGACGAGACGATCAAGTTGAAGGCGAAGAAGATCAAGTAGATGATCGTTGCGGTGGATGTGAGCATATCTATACGCGGCACTTTGCCAATGGAAATGCAGTGCGTTGGCACAGTCGCTGTGGCTATGTTGGAGCTGGCCTTCTTCCACGATGTATAGCACTTAAAAACACCAGGCCCATCGAAGAGTACCATACCGATCCTTCAGAACTTGCGTTGAAGCCGCCTTCCACTCTTTCCTGACGACTGCGCAATGCACAGCGACTCGAGCTATTTCAACAGCTGGTGCTTCCAATCAGCCCTCACGTTTGAAAGCTGCTGCCTACCTTACTTGACAATACACCTTGAGGTGCTCGACACTCCAGCCATCACACTTCAACAATCTCACCTCGAGATACAACGACGATATACTGCAACAGAGCAAGCCGCCCGACCACAATGCTCAACAACGCCAGCACATCAACCTCCGACTTCCACACAGTCATGCTGAACATCATGAGCCTGTACGCTTTCCGAGCACTCCCATTGACACAGGCTGACGCATGCTCCCAGCGCCCTTCTGCCCCTCACACCTTGTGCCTATTATCCGCAATACCGCCTCCTCCTGGCCCGTCGTTCCACAGCTGGTATTTCACTACTGGCAACCTATTTCACGACCGTCACCTTCCAAGCCCAAGTCGCCAACATGTACTTCTTCTCTCAAGCAATGCGCATGCCGCACGCTAGTCCGGTGAACATGCCGCCTTCAGTCAGGGACTCTCTGAGCTTAGCACAGCTGGTTGTCCAGTGGCTGTCTTCTTTCTACTTGTAAGTGAGAGTCAACTCTGCCGCACATGCGGACACAGGCGATGTTGCTGACAGACATGAAGGTTCTTCCTGATGGTTCACCTCCCAAGCGAAAGTCTAAACAATGGCGCAGAGTTGACAGACCGTTCCAACTCGCAAACTTACGCATCCCGGGCCACACTCTTGCTAGCACTCCACGCCGCGATATTTCTGCTTGGAATTTGCATCGCTGGTCGCGGACGGCCAGGTTTAGAATGGTATTCGGCGTTCGGCGTTCGACATCGTCTGCATGCTTGACTTCTACCTTGGGGGACCTTCCTGATTCGGGTTCCTACTGGTCAGCTGTTTGCTGCAGGCGAGGCTCGCTTGCAACAGGCTGGAAGAACGACCGCCTGTGTCGGGTGACGAGAAGTTGGGCGGTCTGAGTACACGCTCCGTTGTGCTGCAGACCGGGCTGTATTCTGCTTTGGCAATCTCGTGGCCGTTCCGACTGGTGTTGCCGAGAAATCTCTGGGTCGGAGAGTCGTTCATAGGCACCTGTGCTCCATTGTGGATTGGGCTTGTGTCGAATCCGCGGTGCTGGCGATTGGCCATGGTTGGGTTCTGCTGCTAATTTGGCGCAAGCGAATGGATATACAAGGCTACGAGAGCCGGCGGGCCGCGGATGAGAGGACTGCTTTGTTGTCGACGTCGGTGAATCAAGGCCATGAAGTGCGTGCCAGGTCTCGTGCGACGTTGTAGATTGTTGAAGAGCTGATCATCATCGGTCTTGATTGATCTCTTGTGTGGCTTTGTGCAACGTCGCGTCCTCGGCATATTGGACGCGTCGAGATCAACAAACCACCGCTCCTTCTGGCCGGGATCCTTGCTGGCAATAGCAACAAGCTTCAACTGTATCGAGAATAGGCTCTCATTTGATGTCGTGTTTGTTGGCATGCGGACAGGATTCGCAGTTGGAAGACGCACGGTTCGAGTCCAGGTGTGATCAATAGACTGTATAGAGCTAGCGAACGTGCCCCTATACTATGGCTTGACCCGCAATCCAGCGACTCCACATCTCGACCGTTCCTCCTACATCACCGTACCGCAAATATCCCTGCGACCACCTGTCAGTGGTAGAAACAGCTTTTGGCCGTGCTATCAAGATCGAACGGCGACGACCACCACCGCCGTCTTCACTAGCGGACCATTTGTCGATTGTGTGAGTACCTCTCGTCCTCTTCCAGCCAACTCGAAACTGCCCTTGAAACACGACCCGATCCCTCCTCCTTGCCCATCAGCCTACCTTGCGACCGATTCATGCTCGCGCTGCAGACGATGGCATTGGTGATATTGAGGCTGTTATAGCCCATGCCCAACTTCGAGCTCGACCACTGTCAAGTTCATCTGTCCGACGACCACCTTCGCCCGCAAGATGGACGAGGTAAACATGTCTGAAAGGACGCCGGCTAATCGCTCTTCTCCTGCTCAAGAAATGGGTGATTCATCCGTGAAAAACCTTCGATCTCTCTTCGAGAACAACAACTCGCGAACCTCAACTCCCAACTCGCTCCACACCACCGACCACACTTACGACAGGACGCCTTCGCGCGGAAGATCGCCCGCAGCCTTGGGAAACAGCGGTCTAGGCGAGAAACTGGACGACGTGATTCGGACGGCCTCCAAGATTCGCGCGAGCTTTGTACCGGTCGAACAACACCCCACGAAGATGTCTACTACGGCGGATCTGCCCAGTGCAGCCACGGAAGCGAAGAGGGGGAGCAATGCTGGTATTAGGAGATCAAGTTTCAGCGAGGATCAGGACAGCGCAGCGGTGGGCAAATTGAAGGATACCATCTCACAAGAGCAAAACAGGCGGAACAAGGATTCTTCGGTGAAGGAGACAATTCCGGAGCGAGCCATCGAGTCTGCAGCAGCGACACCTCTTCTGGAAGTCAATCGACAATTGGGGGGCGGAGGAACCGCTGCAGAGCTTAGGAAGTCGAGCAGAGAGGCTCAGAACCCGGACAAGCCTACCACAGGCGCGGAGGAAGAGCCGGCTGTGATGAAACCTGCGGACCCGACCAGCGAGGACGCTGTGAGCGGCGGAGCCGCTTTATCGCCCACCACTGAGGACTTGCGAAAGAAGCCATCGAGCAGCACCAAGAAATCCACACCTGCTAGCAAATCCACTCCGAGTGCCAATTCCAATGGCAAACCAGCAGACTTGAAAGCGTCCACAATCAGCAAACCTTCTTCGATTAAGTCACCAACAGAGAACACTCAGCCCGCGAAGAAAGCCGGTCGTTCCTCTCTCACAGCCCAAACCGCTGCCTCCGTTGCTCGTGCCGCCGCGAACGACAAACCATCATTAGGGAGGCCAACCGCACCCTCCGCGACATCGAAGCCCAAAGCCACAAAGCCTCTGGAAATCTCTTCCCGGCTCACTGCTCCGACCGCTGCCTCTCGCGCCAAACACGAACCCGAATCAGCCACTGCCGCACCTGCAGCGAGCAAACCTCCAACAACCACTGCTAAGCCAAAGCCCACAACCAGCGCCATATCCCGGTCGACTCCGAGGACATCTCTCGCTCAGGGAGCGCGTCCGAGCTCGAGGCAAGCACAGACGACCGCCAGTAAAAGGACTACAACAGCTCCGGTCGATGGCGGATTCTTGGAGAGGATGATGAGACCCACCACTGCAAGCTCGGGAAAGACCTATACACACGAGGAGAAGGCGAAGAGTCCCGAGCCGGTGCGAACGACGAAGCCAAAGCAGACGATACCTACGAGGCCGAAGACCAATGGGACATCCAAAGCGGCAGGCTCAGAGAAGAGTGAGAACAGTCCAAAGAGCGAGGAATTTGCGCGTGAGAAGCCTCAAGTCAAGGCTGAGAACCAAGAGAAGGAGACTGAAAAGGCCCAACATGCAACAGAGGGTGCAGCCATGTCGAAGGAGGAGGCGCCAGCCGCCAAAGCTCACGTTGAAGATACACCCAAGGCAGCGGTAGAATCGGACAAGGAGAAGGCCAAGGAAGCCGCGGTACCCGCCAAATCCGAGGTCAAGACTACGCCGGCGGCAGCGGTGGAGACGAAGAAGGACGAGTCAGACGCGAAGAAGCTCGAGACGACATCCGCGTCCGTTGTGAAGCCTACTACACAAACCGCTGCGCCAACCACCAAACCCGAGCCTGAAGCAAAGGCAGTGGTAGACACGACCAAGGAAGAGGCGAAGGAAGAAGCACCAGCCGCCAAATCGGCCACGAAATCAAGTCCCACGGCATCAGCGATTGACACGAAGGAGGAACCGAAAGCTACGAAGGTCGAGTCAGCATCTGCTTCCGCCGCGAAACCCACTACACGCGCCACGGCGTCAACCGCCAAATCCGAGCCCGAAGCCAAGGCATCGATCGTCGCGGACAAGGAAAAGACACAGGCAACTGATGTCGATACGACACCCTCTCCGGCAAAGAGGTCGGCTCTACCAGTCGCAGCGCCAGCCAAGACTGCAATTCCATCTGCGCCAGAACCAGCCATCGAGCCTCTTGTTGTCAATGAGCCACCAGCGGAACCCGTGGAAGCACCTGTGGAGGATGCACCAGCTTCTCAAGGACATACGAATGGCCACCAGGAAAGCGGCTCTGCTAGTACAGAGGTCAAATCAGACGTCATCGAGCCGGAACCTCTTCTGGAGACATCGCCTACTGAGGAGCCCAAGGCCAAGCCTTTGGCTGACTCGATGTGGGCAACGGAGACTGCTGAAGCAGAGACCAAGGGTAAGCCTGATGCTGGCTCAAAGTCGACAAAGAAGAAGGGAAAGAAGGGCAAGAAAGGCAAGAATGCGGCTGAGGGAGAGGAGAAGGCTGGCGAGGACGACACTGTCGAGGACAATTGAAGGCAGTCCTGTTCCGCGCGCACGGCGGGAACGCCACAAGCATGAGAAAAGTCTCGGGCTGGATCACCCTCGATTTCCACGATCGTATTCTGAGATTCGTGCAGGGCATGAATATGGGGGAGGATTCACTTTTGTTCTTGAGCATGTTTGGGGACATTTCATTGAGTTCGATTTGCTTGCCTTTGTTCAGTCCAATTTTGATCGGTTGACATTTCTTCCCGGCTTTTGCCTTCGTATCTGTGCGGGAAATGTTGGGACGGGCAAGGCTAGCGAGATACCACAGCATTTCGAGGCGAGTACTCGTGTTAATTGAGATATACCTTATAATCACTGAGCAGCTTCTGCCTCTTGGTTCTTCCGCGGTAGTCGTATCGACCTGGCACTTTCCGTTCATTTCAGAGCCCACACCCCGTCCTCGCCCACGACTATCTCCACTCCTCTCCCGTCCTCATCCAGACTTCTCCTCCCAGCCTCGAGAATCGCTCCCGTGGCTATCGTGTTCTTCAACGTCGGCAAACCCCTTCCATCAAGATCCTCCAGCGTCGCCTTCCCACTCTTGAGCGCTTCGATCGCGTTCAAAAACTTCTCGAACGAGATATATCCGTATCCTGACTGTCCCGCGAAATTGCCCTCTTCGTCTGGCGCGTACCTATACCATCGTCAGCAATCCGTCAAGCAGAATACACCAAACGAACTCACTTCATGTAGAACGGGTTATAGTGCGTCAGTCCAGTCTCATCTTCCGTTACCTCATACCCTCTCTTCGCCTGATTGACTCTCACCTCCCCTTTACTCCCCAACCAATGAAAATACTGATTCGAATGCACCCCCGCGTTCTGCGGCGCCGTCCAGCTCGCCGTGTACACGCCCGTCGCCCGTCTTCCACCTCCGTCCTTCTTCACCCAGTCGACCAGCAGTGTGATCGTATCCTCCGTCTGCGCCACGCACCCGAGGTCGGTCGCTACACCGGTGGAAGCGCTGGCTGTGACTTTAATGGGACGCCAGGAGGGGATCATGCTTTCGCATACGTCGACGTGGTGGGAGTTGAGGTAGTATGATATGTCCGACTCGCGACCAGCCCAGGCTTTGAAGGTTTCCAGTTGAGACTTGGGTTGCGACATGTAGGCGTAGAAGTAATTGAACTCGCCTAGGTCGCCGCGGACGGCGCGGGTGCGAGCATCGGCGTATGCTGGGTCGAAGCGTTTGTGGTGTTCGATGTAGACGAATACACCGTTGGCGCGGGCTTCGGAGAGGAGACGTTGATGTTCGGAGAGTAGTTTGACCGCGGGCTTGGTGATCATGACATGGATCTTCCGTTGGATGGCGTACAGAGCTATGGGATAGTGTGTCGGGTCCGGCGTGAAGATCGTGATCGCATCGCCTGGGCTCAGAGCGTCGATGGCGGACTTGTAGGCGTCTGGGTCTCGGGCGTCGTCTGCCGGGAAAGAGGTGAAGGACGTGTCTAGGCCGTTGTAGGCTTCGGTGATGTTCTTGTGGAGATGGGCACGGATGGCGGGAAATTTGTTGCCTGAGACGCCGACCATGGAGAGCTGGCCGACTTTGCCTCGTCGTCGGAGGTCGAATAGGGTCAGGCCAACGACTCCCACTTTTTTGTCGCTTTTGGAGGAAGTCCCGCCGACGAACCCAGTGGTGTACTCTCCTGTTCCGACCATGAGGACGTTGATGGGCGCCATTTCGAAGTTTTGCTGTATGTTTTGGTATTGGTGAAGGAATCAGGTTACTGCCCTTGGATGAAATAATTGAGAAAGGAGTCACTCTTGGGTAAGAGTTGGACCACACGCTGGATGTTCAATGGTAGCGTTGTTCAAATGCCGACCTGGTAAGTCGAGGCGAATGCACAGCGAGCGGGTGAAGTGATGTCTCAACGGGTGAATTGATGCCGAGAGCATTAAAGTGTGGGGGATGCGGAGAGCTTCCAGGTTGTCTACCTTAGCCGGATATATATCCACGGGCGGATAACAGGAGAAACTTTCGGCGATTGAAGAGCCTATGCGACCTGTGGTTTCCTGGAGGACAGCATTGATCTAATGGGACATGGAACTGTACAACGATCTAGCATATCTCCATACAGTACCTTTACGACCATCAGCATGGCCTGTCAACTTCTCTGTACGACGATCTGTACGACTATTTAGCGTGTCCAGCTAGCTTAACTGTATTCAGCATGTCCTGCTATGTCCCATGTACGCCGATTAGGCATGTCTTATGCCTATACATCTGTATGGCCCCTCGCCAACTTGCCAATCTACCTGTTCCGCTAATTTTGTCGCCCGGAAACTTGAATATCAAGGTGTTCGCTAGGACACCATAGCGATAGATTCTGTACTGAACGTCCTGTTGCCCGCAGAGTGGGTTCTTGCCTGCAACCTCTTTTCCGCTCAACCTTGGAGCACGCGCTGCACAGCTGGACATTCATTCCCAGTCGCTGATCTCGGCAAACGATGTCCTTGGTCCACGAACAGTCCAGGATCTCAACCAGTCTTCGCCTTCCTCCTGTCCCTCAAACCCTTCAATTCCTTGATCGCTGACATGACAAGCGGCACAGCCATCGGCCCCAGCAACGGCACATATACTGCCACCTTGTGCTCTTCAGGGAAATACACCTGTCCGACCATACTCGGCTCGAAGAACGCCTTTTCAACTTCTGTCTCTGCTACACGCGCATTCTCCAATGCGCCCTGGAAGTTTCCATTTCGCAAGTCCTGGCAAGCTCGGTCAAGTCGTGTCAAGGTCTCATCGACCGACTTGGCAACTGAAGTGGGAATCTCGATTGATGTGAGTTTCAGCGTGAGTCGGGATAGTGCACCAAGCGTGGAAGACGCCGAGATGATCAGAGCCGTTGCACGCTCGCGAGCGAGGCTCGAGATGCGGAGGGACAAAGATGGTGGAGATGGCGGCACACCGAGGAGAGAGGCGAGTTGATCGGCGAAGATGAGCATGTCTGGGCGAAGATCCTCGAGAGTGAGCTTGGTAGTGTTCTGGCCGGGAGGAGGATTGTGAATTTGTACTGCACCCCACTGAGGGACTGTCCAGCTTGTGCCTTCGTTCTCGGCAATGAGTAGAGGTGCTTTGTCCGCGGACGGGTGGTAGAGGACAAAGTTGATGGTGGGCCCGGAGCCGATTCCAGGACTCAGAGGCCATTCCGCGGCGTTGACGAAGCCAGTAAGGTCGCTATAATGAAGGGACCATTGATTCTTGTCCTCCTCGAACACAGGACCGGAGATCGATGGACTGAATGCCGCATACAACTGGACCTGAGTATCGATGGTGAATTTGCTGACGCTTGATAGCGGATTCAGAAGTGGTTGGATATACTCCTTCAACGCCTCGTCAATCTCCCATGCTGATGGCGAGGCACCTGGTGTGAACAAAGAGAAGGTGAGATGGTATGAAGAAGCAGGCTTGAATGCTCTCGTAGTTCGTCCGTCAAGTCTCTGCTTCTTGTCAGGGGTGAGATGCATCGCCTGACGTCCGTTGAAGAAAGCAGTGCCGTCGAGTAGATGGGACAATGCTGCGCTCTCGTCCTCGAAGACCTCGAAGACGTGTCCGGCTAAGAACAGAGCAGTATTCTGCAAGTCTTCGAGCGTTTCCAATTGATGGCTGGCATCCAGGACCGGCTCCCAGGATCTCAGCGTGGCCTTGGATGGCGAGCCAGTCGAAGAGCTGTCAAGTTGCACAGTAAGTGCGGTCTGGGATGAGATCGAGTCGGTCGCTACGTTGAATTTGTGAAGCGGGAATCTCTCGTCGGCATTCAGCAGAGTCTCGAGTTCAGTAGCCAGTTTTGATGCCCGTTCAGATGGTATATTCGATGTCTCGAGTTCGATGTGCAACGGGTATTGTAATTGGCACGCCTGCAATTCGTCAGCTTCCCACAAGACCCTCACCAGCATTCCGGAGTACCCACGCTGCCTTCTGCCCATGCGTTCATAGAGTCCAGTGGTAAAGAAGAGCGCTGTATTGAAGTGGTCCAGGTCCAATGGGGAAATCCTAAGCATATCACGACGACCCAGAAAGCTCCGATGATGAGGCGTCGATTCCACACCGCGGCCGGACGGTCGGGAGGCATCATCGGCGTCTCCGCCGCTACTCGAGGCTCGCTTTCCGCCATGATTGTCATCGTGATTGTGAGTCCATGATTTGCTGGATGTGGAAACAGAATCAAGGAGAGTCTTGGGTTAGCTGTTCAAAGCCGCAGCGATTACTAAGCATACGGGAGCGTCCGCAGAGGTGGAAAGCCTGGCACTTCCGTCGCCTTTCCTCCATCAACATGCACGCGTCTCATGCATCAAACGAACGCGGCGAAAAGCTCGACAAACAGTGAGTGAAAGCGGGCTTCGCGTGTCGGGCGACTGTGGATCCGACGCATTCACGTCTCCGTACAGCATAGCGATAGCGAGCTCTGCGTGGCTCTCGTAAGTGTCACAAGCCACCGTCCTTCACATGTCTCAGCACTACGACGCGAAATACGTGAATCGAGCAGAAGCCTCGCAACACAACACTGTCTTCCGCTTGCAGCTGCGTCGTTGCCGCCAAGCTGGAGATTCACCCATTATCGCCGGCCATCAGCTTTCCTTCTTCCTTCTTCAACTTCCCTCTCCCACCTAGTTCTTTCCTCACCCTGCTTTCATCTTCACCAACTTCCGTCAATCTCCAAACTTCAACATGACAGAGCCTCACTGGAGAGTCGCATGGCTGATGAAGTTCCTCGGCGGACGAGAGAACTTGCCGCCCAAGCTGACACCGCCGCCAGAAGACACCCAGCATCCGATCAAACCTGTCGACTACGACTCCGAGGAAGAGGAGAGAAAGACTCTACCGAAGATCGATACACCGGCAGCCATTGTGGAACTTCAGAACGCCAGACTTCAGCAGGTGAAAGACTCTGCGGCAGCTTCAGCAGCAAGTCCGCGAGCGTCAGCAGCGTCCATGTCACAGTTTGGCTTCGAGTCAGTTGCATTCGACGGTCGAAAGGGACAGCCAGCACCTCTCGGTATTAGCTTTGCTCCGTTCGCCGCCGTCACCAAATACTGCTACACGGTTGCACCACCCAAGTGGCTGCAGCCATTCGCCACTGAGTTCTTCGACTGTGAGAAGATTTACACGCGTGACTGGGACCTGTGCGTATTACGGATTCACTCCGAACACCACATGACAGCATGCTAATAACCTCTCAGCTACTACATCAATTCTGAATACTGTGGCGTCCTCACCTTCGTTCCGGAATACCAACTGCAAGCTCTTCTCGACGACATCAACGCGAAGTTTCCAGAAGCCAAAGTCAACATCACCGACAGCAACCGTGAATCAGGTCTCATCATCGACTTTGAAGATCTCCCTCAACACCTCCGGCCACGCTGGCTAGGCCGCTGTACATCACGTTCTAAGTTCCGAGTGTGGACTGATCAACTTCAAATGGAGCCTGCTTCGACCATCCCCACTGGGGACCGCAGCGTGGAGGCCTTCAAGGCGAAAATGGATCTTGCCGCGTACAGCGCGAAGACGAAGAAGAAAGCACAAAAGGCGAGAACTTTTCAACACGCCATCGTGCAGAGACAGGACATGGTGCGTCAGACTCTCAGAGCGCAGCGTTATCTCGGACTGCTCCCCAAGAGCGAGGACTCCCTCATGCCCGACATCTCCACCCTCACAATGGCCGGTGCCATCAATCCCACCCAGCCGGCGCCTCATCCCTTCGACTCTGAACCCATCTTCATCTCCATCGACCTCGAAGCCTGGGAGAAATCACCACACATGATCACTGAGATCGGCATCGCAACACTCGACACGCGCGACCTCAAAGGCATCGCGCCCGGCGATGTGGGCAAGAACTGGCACCAATTCATTCGTGGTCGTCACTTCCTTGTGAAGGAATACACCGCCTACGTCAACCATCTATACGTCCAAGGCTGCCCCAACGGATTCGAATTTGGTGAAAGCGAAGTCGTCAGCAAGGATATCGTCCCCTCATACCTCGCGAGCTGTTTCCACCAGCCCTTCAGCCATCCAAACCCACCCGAAGAAGTCTCTGAAGAACAGCGCAATATCGTCGTTGTCGGCCATGACCTATCCCAGGACATCAACTACTGCCACCAGATCGGCTTCTCGGTCCTCAACCGCGGTAACATCATCGACACCGCCGACAGCGCCAGCTTGTATCGCACGTTCACCAAAGATCCCAATCCGCGTTCGTTGGGAACGATCCTCTACGACTTCGATCTCACCGGCTGGCATCTCCACAACGCCGGCAACGATGCGGCGTACACGCTTCAGGCGATGTTGGCGATTTGCGTGAGATCCGCGATGGGACGTGGCTCGGTCGAGGATGAGAGGATCAAGACCGAGGAACTGGAGAAGAAAAAAGTGGACGAGAAGGTGGAGGAGGCGAAGATTAAAGTCAAGGAGGACATGGCCGGGTGGGAGTCGAGTGATGGTGATGATGGCGGTGTTGCCTTGCCTCCCAACGAGAAAGACTTTGAGTTGGGAGGAGGGCGCGGTGGAGGAGCGGGTGGTCGAGGTGGGCGGGCTGATCGAGGTGGGCGTGGTGGACGGGGTGGATACGGAGGCCGTGGTGGGTTTGGGGGAGGCGGCCTCTTCACTTCTGGCGGAGCGCCGTTGGATGTTTGAGCGAGGGCCGAGGCATGCGCTTGCGATGTCCTGATTCGGCGTGTGTTGCGTTGAACGATATGAGGTTGTGACTGCAGCGTCACGCTTCAAAAGCGATACTATAAGCTCACACGAGGAGCAACAAGCGAAAACGACATTGACCATGCATGACATCGTTCGAGCCACCGCATGTCATGGTACATGCAATCGTGCACGCCGCCGTCCGTGCCGTTGGAGATGTCACCCCATGTAACCGTTCATGTATTGTACATGCAATCTGATCTGCAAACGTCCATGCCACTGTATTCAGCCGCACATGCCGACGTACCTGCCCTCGTATCGAACATGGCAGTACATTCAAATCTCCCGGACAGCCTCCCAGAATGCCTCACTCCCTCGACGCACCCTCCCGACTACTCTCATCCAACTCTATCTCCATGCACAGGACATCTCCTCACCACCCACCGCTCCCAAATCTTCCTCTTCGCATTCTCCACCTGCACGCCATTGTCGTCCAATTCCTCCGCGCTTCCCAGCTGACCCTCTCCAGAACACGTACACCACGGCGTCGTCGTCGCAATCGGCGAGTCCAAAGGAGGGAACTCCATCTCATTCGCATTCGGTCCATGTTCCTCATCCGAGTCGGAATGAGCATCATCGGAGGAGGAGGATGACTCGCTCCCCAAAGCATCGTCCTCGTCTCCACCACCATCACTCTCATTCCCCACCTCCTCCTCGTCTTCACTAGAGTCGCTTTCGCTGACCAACACGTCCTCCGGCACCTCAGCTCCGCCTCCCATGCCTCCTTGCTCCGCATGCCAGAACTCGGCGTACCCGATCCTTCTGAGACTAGCCCACCGTAACTCGGGCACTTCATCCCTCAACACCGGCAGCACATTCTTCCATCGGCTACCCGCTTTCAATTGCACGTCCCTTAGCCTCAGCCCTTTCAGCTTACTTCGATGTCGCCGCACGAGGGCGATGATTTCCTCCTCGTCGAGTTCCCACGCCTGCACACCGAAAGCTTGTAAGTTCGGCCACACGACGTTGTGGAAGACGGTTTCGAGCTGGAGGGTTAGAGGGCGATGGGAAGGGAATCCCACATGAATGGCGCGCATACTACGCGCGCGGGTGAAGACTGCTTTGAACAATGGGGATAATTCGAGAATTTTGGCGTCCAGTGCTTCGGGATCGTCAAAGTGGAGGGTTAGACATTCGAGGCGTTCAGCCAAAGCGGGGATGGCGTCGGGTCCGTTGACTTGTAGGAAGAGTGCGGAGGAAGGGCTTAGCATGGGCAGGGAGAAGCGGGACCAGGGAATGTTGCGAGCGGCGAGGAGGGCGGTGCCGATGGTTTGTGAGGCGTGTGAGCAGGCTGTCGTCCAATCGAGGGAGAGGTCCGAAGGATGGTGTCGGAGATAGTCGAGGAGTCTGTGGTCTTCTGGGTCGGCGACGCGGAGAAGCTGGATGACTTTTAGACCGCTGAATGAGGCGATGGCGCGTTTGAGGATGCGGACGTCTTCGCGTTGGGAGCAGATGGAGAATTGCTCGGCGGCTTTGCGGTGCATTTTTTGGAGGTCTGAGGGTCGAAAGCCATATTGGCGGAGTTCTTCTACAACTTCGCCGACGTGTGTGGTACCGCCTTTGTAGAAGTAAGGCACGAGGTAGGTGAATCTCTTGACATGTCGGGCTAGGTGCTTCCATTGCGCAAGCTGTTCCAATTTCTGTAGGCCGGTGCTCGAGAATCGACAAACGACACGACCGAACAAGCGATCCGCGGCAATGTTAGCAAATCTTTTCGACGCGCATCGGAAGTTCCCAATGTCCGTTATCGATACACGTGAAGGGTCTGGTGGCCGATCGAAGCTCTCTACGCTGAGGAACGCTCTCCGGTCAATATCGTTTCCTGTATCATGTTGCGGTTCGATGTAGTCCAAGACCTTGGCAATGATTTCAACCGGGAGTTCTCTTGCTCCTGTCGACATGTCGAATCAAGTGCGGATTGTTCGTATGGAGTCTTTCTGACATCATTTACATGGCTGCATGATGGACTGAGCCGAGCGGCACAGTGAAATGGAAAAGCTTGAAGTGAGGGAGGAAGCTGGACTGCTGCTTGAAAGTTCTTGATTTGGCAGCCTGGATACCGCAAAAGATGAGGAGAGGAAAGGAAACAGACCCTCCAGGACAAGGTCGCGGAGTCGAATACGCACCATCTTCGAGTAAAACCTGGCCTGCGTCACGGCAGTAGTAAGCGATTTGTCGGACTGATGCATCTCAAGCAGCCACCAACACGTACGTCAATAGCTCGATCAGTCTCGCCAATGGGATGCAGTCCTGCCACCCTGCTGCAGGTCACGTTATGAAGTCTTCATGTGAGGTGAGCGGTCCGGGACGCTACGCGGAGGGTTCAAGTGGATGTAGTATCGTGGAATCCCAACGACATGCATATTCACCTCCTTGTGCGCGCTGTCATCTTCGCTTTCCATGCCTGAACCCAGCTGCAAAGATGCGCTGGCAGGCTGCGAAAACTGATCGGGCGAATCGGGGATCGGTGACAATCCGAGGTACATTGTGCTAGCGACTTAGCCTGCATTGCCGTGCAGTGCTTTCGGTGGAGTTTGCATCAGCGTACCTCGCGGGCGCCTTTTGCGATTCGCTCCTGCTGCATACAGTATCCGAAAACGAAAGAAGTCGAATGCTCTGGGCATCAGTTGGTGGAGATGAAGAGTAACCAAGACTGTGTAACAGCATCTGATGGCGCTTTTTGTGATCCGTCACTCAAAGGCCGCGCTCTCCGGCCGGGACGCCGCTCGCACACGCAACAAGCATGCACCTTCCAACGGCTGCGTCCTTGAGAGATTATGCTGCGAAGAGTGCATGCCATCGCGCCTTGATGAAGCGGTGTGGTCCGGGTAACATGGAGTGAGATGAAACCCCGGGCTCTCGTAGATTCCGTAGTTTTCGTAAGTTTCGCAGTTTTCGTACTTTTCGGCAGCATCGACATGGGCAGGCAGGTCTTCCAAGTTCCCACGCATACTAAGGAGGGATGTTGTGGATGAAAAGTGGAAGGAAAAGTTGCAAGTTTGAAGTGGAGGAAGGAGTTGTTCCATCCCACGACTTTATTTCACAAATATCGGAGCGCACTTGTCTCTTGAGAAGTTGAGATGCGGTATGCCTCCACCTGGCCAAGCGTACAAGTAGTACCATACCCGACATTGGCGATCCCTTCAACGCACATCACAACTTCTCTCCAGCCTTCCTCGCAAGCTTCTCACGAATCGCCGTACTGCTGATCTTGCTATCGAACCCCTCCTTGACGACCTGACCGCCAGATTCATCCTCCGCATCCAGAACGTCCACCTCGAATACATCCAATGCCTTCCAATTTTGCTCTTTGCGCTTGTCGTTGACGGCCTTACCCCCTGACCGAGTCTCAGCACTGATGACCAGCGCCGAGATCTGCTCCTCTGTAATGGTCGGTCCGAACGGGTCTTGGATCTCGGTGCATTTGACGACCAGGCCGTTGGGATAGGATACATCGACCGACTTGCCATTGATGACTGGCTCGTCGCGTATGCTCACGTGGCGATGGCCGGTCGACGAGGTGGGCGAGGAGAAGTCGATGAGGGCATTGAAGAAGGTGGCCACGGCGCGCTGTCGGTCTGGCCAGCTCTCAACTAGCGTGGCGTGCTTCTTGTTGACAAGCAATTTGTCGCCGGTGATTCCTATGATCGCACTTCGCTCCTCCGAAGCTTTGCGTTCGTCGACGAGGAATATGGTCATGGTGATGAGGAGCTTGTGGCCGATGTGCAAATGATCCCACGTTCCGCCAACGGCGACATGGTAGTGCAATGCGTGGTTTTGAGAACCTGTTCCTGAGGTAACAGAGCCAGTGTCGGAGCTTTGCGAATTCACGACGGGGCTGCTCGTAGTACGTTCAAGATCGTCTGTGCTGCCCTTTGCCGTTACGAATTGCCTGACCATGTTCTCGCCCTGCTCGGATTCAACGCCAAACGCAAATTGCCATGTTCTCCCTGATCTCGCCAGACTCGCGAGGTCAACAATTGGACCATAAGGGGTGGGACCGGGTGGTTCTTGCTCGCCGTCGGGCGACCATGCGACAAGCAACACTCTGACGTCGACGCCATCGGCATCCTCGATGTTGATATCTTCTTGCGCAGCGGTGACGGTGATGAGCTTGTAGACTGCCGCGAGGAGAGATTGCGTCTGTGCGTGCAGGCTAGTCCGCGACTTTTTGCGGTATCCGACCAGGTGTGGACAGGCCAGAGCGATTTCTAGAACAGCAGCTTTGTCGGACTCGGCTGAATGGAGGGCTACCTCTTTCAGGACTTCACCAATGGTTTCACTGAAAGCTGTCTCCAATGCGGCGGCTGTTGCTGGCTCTGGCGCCGCTGGTAAGAGGAGTAGGAAGCGAGGCGGCTCGCCTGGTGTTGTTCCTTCGACTGACATGGTGTATGACCTGACCTGGTATGTGACCTGATCTAGACTCTGGTAGGCTGGTTGATGGTCTTAGCTCGACTCCTGTGTGCTGTGTAGTTCTAGACCGGGTATCAAGGATTCGAATGTTCTTCTGCTGTGGTGTGATGTTGTGTTTTCCACGCTCATCGTCTATGCTCCCTCCGTCCGGACTCTTGTTGCGAGCATTGGATTCTGCAACGCAACCTTGATGTTGTGGTGTGGTCAACAAATGACCGAGGACCGAAATACGTCTCTTCGATGGAGCTCCCGACAAGCTGGTCGAGAGCTCCGCCCGAGTCACGAGGGGATGCGGCTTCATCCTCTTGGTGGACAACGGGGGTTTCTTTCTTGACCAAACACATTCTCAACGGTCCGTCAGTACGGAAGGTATCCGCCAGTCACGGTCGTGGCCCGTGGAGAGCAAACAGTGTCTCTTTCGTCCTCACCAGACCCGCCCACACGATGCCATTTCACGGACGGAGCAAGTCTCAACACCACGATCTTTCCGCGGGATTTCTATCTGCGGGCGGCGCGTTATCCGCTGTCGCTACGCCAAATCTACAGCGCATGGCTGGCGGAAACACATCCGACAGCTATTCTCACGACGCTCGAGGCTTCACAAACGAGGTTGCGGTGATGGACTCTTCAGGCAGATCCCAGGACCCCTCAACGCCCATGTCCGCACCGACGTCGACTGCTCCCGACCAGCAACAGCAGTATAGCACACCACGTCGCCAATACCAGCCAAACTACCACGAACCTCCACCGTCTACCGGAACCGCGCCGTCGTTCAACGTACAACCGAGCACGCCGCAACAAACGTCCCAATCGGCCGGCATTGTGTCCTCACACTCGCACTCTTCCTCGCGCAGTGGACTGCCTGGCGTACTCCAGCCCGGCGGCTCCTCACGACCTACCTCCTCATACACCGCTCCGACGACCATCCCGACCATGTCGCAACAACCTCTGCCGTCTAATGCGCAGCACTACGCCCAGGCCTCATCCCAGCCTCCCTCTCGCAGCAACACACTTCACAGTCACTCCCGCAGTGCGTCAGGACTCGACGGCGCGCAAAGATACATACCATTCAATCAGACACCCTCGGGAACACCTAACGCCTCGAACCCAAAAGCATACAACCTTTCCAATGCGCAAAGTCCTTCGGCCGGACCGTCACACAGCCCGCTGAACCTCACCGATATTCGATCGCGAGCCATATCGGATGCGAACGAGGGTCCTCAAGGGACGGCCTTTTTCAGTTACTCAGATCAACCGATGAACTCGAACTATCTAGCACCTTTCCCGACGTATGCATTCGACTGGTGTAAATGGCCGGTGGGCGGCGGCAATGGAGCTGGGAAAATGGCGGTAGGGAGTTACCTTGAAGATCCGCACAATTTCATTCAGATCTTGGACACGCATATCACACCGCAAGAGACGACAGCGCAGGGGCAGACACCATATGGGTTGGAATATACCAAGGTTGCTGAGGCTACATGCGCATACCCCGTGACGAGGATACTATGGGAGCCACCAAGTTCCCAGAAGCAGAGCACTGATCTGCTGGCAACGAGTGGAGACCACTTGCGGTTATGGAGCCTTCCTCAATCAGCGGCGTCGCACATAACCAGCAACATCAATCGCAGCGCAACGGCAAATCTGCGTGAGCCGGCTCCGCAGAAGCTACAGCCATTGGCATTGCTGTCGAACAGCAAGACTCCAGAGCACACCGCACCTCTCACATCCTTGGACTGGAATACGTTGTCCCCGAAGTTGATTATCACATCATCCATCGACACGACGTGCACAATCTGGGACATACCCACTCTGACCGCAAAGACGCAATTGATCGCTCACGATAAGGAGGTCTTTGATGTACGATTCTGCGCGGGATCAGTAGACGTTTTCGTATCATGCGGAGCAGATGGAAGCGTGAGGATGTTTGATCTACGAAGTCTCGAGCACTCGACTATCATTTACGAGCCCGCTGACAAGTCCGACAAGTGTGAGTTCACTGCATGCAGACCATACGCCGCATGACAAGTTACTGACATTCCTTCAGCATCCTCTCCGACTTCATCCTCTCCTTCCAAATCCACAGCCCAAACGCTTTCACCTGCTCCACCACTCTTACGCCTCGCGGCCTCCCCACACGACGCCCATCTCCTCGCAACGTTTGCCTCCGACAGCAACATCATCCGCATTCTCGACGTTAGACAACCTGGAACCGCCCTGCTCGAGCTTCGCGGTCATCAAGGAAACCTCAACAGCATCGAGTGGAATCCGAGTCGGCGTGGAATGCTCGCTTCTGGTGGTGACGACAGTCTAGTGCTTGTCTGGGATCTATTGAACGCGCAAAACCAGACTGTTGTACCTCCGGCGCCGGCTAATGGAGGTGGGAGTGCGGGCGCGACTGCCACCACTGAAACGCAGGGCAAGGGACCGTTCGCGAAGTGGAGGTGCGAGTATGAGGTCGCGAATGTCTCGTGGGCGCCGCAGAGTAGTCTCACGCAGCAGGGTGGTGATTGGCTTGGTGTCTGCGCTGGGAGAGGAGTCTGGGGAGTCAAGCTGTAGGCGATGGATGGCCAGATGTGTTGAGGAAAAAAATGTACGACGTGGGCGTGGGCTTTGTTTTGAGCGATGCATTCATGACAGCACAGCGCGGCGTTGGTGGGTAGAGGAGTGTTCTCAGCATTCGTTCAGAGAAGAAATGAAGCAGGCAAGCAGAACCTTCTGCTGCGCAACAGCAGCGTATCGAGACAACTCCAGTCCGCCAGCCATCATCCCTCCATACACCCTCACCGCTCCACTAACAAAGCTCGCGTTCCCACTTAGTTGAAGGGCAGCGATCTTCGCTGTGAACGCTTCTTACTTCTGACGCATGAATCTTTCTCAATCCTGAACGCTCGCTGCGCAGCGAGGCGTACAGAACAGGCTCTTGCTCTGCTGGCATTTGGAGAATCAAATGCAAGGAAACGATAACAGGAGGACATTGCTGACTACGACAAGGGCTTCCCCGTGTCATCCATTCCTCTCGACGTGGACCCATAGCGCAATCAGCGTTTTTGAATCTTGATAGACCCCGGGCCCCTGCCGGTAATTTCTGCTTCGCTACCTTTCACGCTCATACTGGCGATCGCATTTTCACCTTCTACTGCCCACCTGCTCATCACGCATCCTCTTGATGACTTCTACAATCTTAATCTAGCCAGGATGAGACTCGAAATACTCACCTTCCTTGCCGTCGCCGTCGCTCTCGTGCATGCACGTCGCGATTGTGAACACGGCGTAGGGGGTATATCACACTCATGTCTGATGCCTCCAGGACGACACTGATATCGTGTCCAGCAGATTGCCGCTCCAACCGATGCTGTCATCCGAACAGCTGCCACGATAACTTATGTCGGCGTATGCTGCGTACTTTGCGAATTCCTAGAAGCTGTCCTGACCATTGCTTGCAGACGCTTGTGGGTATCATGGAGGCTGGTGGTGCCCAAAAGGTCAGGTGTGCAATCTCGGGCCCGGTGGGTTACTACACTGTGCGGGTAAGTTAAATTTTGCTGACACTCTTGTTGTGCGCGATGTTGTTGAGAGGTGCGCTCACCAACTGTACTCTTCCAGACACCTGTTGTTGAAAAAAAAGAGGTTCCGCATCGGTGGAAGGTGACCACCTGCATGGCTCAGGCAATTGGAGACTACCTACGAAACGTACTCACGTGGCATACGAATGAGCACATTGCACGAGAAACACATTGTACCATACACACCTTCCTCTTTCGGTCGGACATCATTGCCCTCAGCCCCACCATCGCCTTCGATCGTCATTGACGGACGGTTAATTGATGACCCGAGCTTACTTCACCTTACCACATTACCAACGAGCTGTGGTTCCCAGTTGACTCTTCCATCGCTTGCACAACATTCCTGACCGACCAAAGCCCCGAACATGACCGACTGGAAGGCGACCGGCCAGGCTAAAGCCGACTCCCTCCTCAATCTCATTCCATCAGAATGGCGCATTTCTTCCATCCCATCTGCCGAGCAGCAACGTGATGTGACAGGAGACTATATCCAGCAGTACTTGAACCCATCCGAGATCAAGATCACCGAGACAGATGCTGTTGACATTGTACAAAAGACCTCATCGGGCGAATGGAAGGCGGAAGAGGTTGCGAAGGCTTTCTGTCATCGTGCTGCTATAGCACATCAATTGACTAGTTGCCTGCATGTACGTCCATACTCGAACGTGTATGCACGGGAGTAGCCCTTACTGACCACGACTGCGGCGACGTAGGAGATTTTCTTCGACGCGGCGATCGAGGATGCGAAGAAGCTGGACCGGTTCTATGCGGAGAATAAGAAGCCTATAGGCCCGTTGCATGGCTTGCCAGTCTCGCTTAAAGACCAGTTCCATGTAAAAGATGTGGAGACGAGCATGGTGAGTTGATGTCCCGGCCACTGATGTGCGTCCTTTCCTCTCACGGGTCTTGAACAGGGTTACATCGGATGGCTAGGGACTTTCGAGGGTAAGACGGGAACCGGCAAGGAGAAGAAGTTCGAGTCGGAAATGGTCAAGGAGTTGAGAGCGCTGGGAGCTACGCTGTATGTCAAGACCAGCGTACCGCATACTTTGATGTGTGGTGAGACGATCAACAGTAAGTTTGATGGAAGCTGCTTGTGTCATGAAATAATTGCTAACTTCTTGGGTCAGACATCATCGGATACACTCAGAACCCCAAGAATCGCAACCTCTCCAGCGGTGGCAGTTCTGGTGGTGAGGGAGCATTGATCGGCGCTCGTGGTAGTGTTGTTGGCTTTGGCACAGGCAAGTCACTAGCTAACGACCTCGGTCCTCGCACACTGACTCTCAAGGCAGACATTGGCGGCTCAATTCGCATCCCCGCCGCCTTCAACGGTCTCTACGGTCTTCGACCGTCCACTGGCCGTCTTCCCTACGAAGGCATGGCCAACAGCATGGACGGCCAGAATAGCATCCTTTCCGTTGTTGGCCCACTCGCCACAACCGCTTCCGGTCTCCGACTCGTGACCCAAGCTCTCCTCTCCACCCAACCCTGGCTGCACGACCCTCTCGTTCATGAAATCCCATGGCGTCCCGAAGCCAGCAAACTCCCGGACAAGCTTTCGTTCGCCGTTCTGCGTCACGATGGAGCTTGCGCTCCCATGCCACCCGTCTCCCGCGCGATCGAAATCGCCGTTAAAGCCATGCAAGACCTCGGCCACGAAGTCATCGAATGGAAGCCTGATCCGCCTCACGCTGAACTGACCAAAATCTGCGTCACCTGCTGGGGCTTCGACGGCGGCGCCGACTGTCGCCACGCTTTTGAGCTCTCCGGCGAGCCCTCCGCGCCTCAAGTCATCGTCGACCAGGCCGAGCAAGCCAACGCATCGGATATCATGGCCGCGAACGTGACGAAGCGTGATTTGCAGAAGAGGTACATGGAGTACTGGAACTCGACGGCGAAACTGACTAAGACAGGACGCCCAGTCGACGCGATCATCTGTCCACTGGCACCTTTCCCGGCTGCCAGGCCGGAGGGCTTCTTGTACTATGGGTATAGCGTGTTTGTGAATGTGCTGGATTACACTAGTGTTGTCCTGCCGGTCACGAATGTAGACAAGAAGGTGGACGTGAAGAGAACGGACTATACTCCCGTTGATGAGACGGATCGGAAGGTGCAGGAGAATTGTGAGTTTCCATCGCTTCCCATTGATCTTGTGAAGACCAAAGCTAACCGGGTATGCTTTGCAGACGATCCAGAGATCTTTGACGGAGCTCACGTGTCGGTTCAATTGGTGGGAAGGAGACTTCAGGAGGAGAAGATGATTGCTTTGGCAGACTATGTGGGCAAGGCTCTGCATGGATGATCTCCGAAGTATAATGCATTGGTAGCGTCTGGTCAATCATTAATGAGATTGATGAGGTACTCCGTACAGCGAGCGGACAACCGGTCAAATCACTGATTGTGACAAGCCGCGCTTGCAAGTCAACTCGATCGACCAAAGCGCGAACACCATGGATTAACGCCCGACGAGGACGCTTTGAATGGCTCATTCAACATACATCTGCGGTTACGCCAGCCGCCCGACTCGAAATTCAAGTCGTGCCCACCAAACCAAGGTGCGGCATTGATCGACTACATAAAGTGGTTTGCAAACTTCCTCGTGCCGCCCGTGAGGTCCTAGTCATCTCGAGAGAGTCCGATGTCTGCTTGAACTGGCTGTCGCAGGGCAAATACCTCGTCGAATTCGACGCGAAAACACCCGACGGCGAGCGGATCTACCGTCTCACCACGGCATTATTCCACCTGCAATGTCTCCCCGACCATCTCGGTGTCCGGAAATGCGGTCCTCGTCCGCGGAAGGTATACTCGATTTTTGTATTCGCGTACCCCCGCGAGCTGTCGTTGGAACAGAAGTGAGACATGAACCCCTCGAACTTCGTGGCGTTTGGAAGAGGCGTTAGGTTGGGTGTCTCGAATGTACCAAGGCTGGGGTCGGTCGATCAAGCTTTGGTGGAAGTGTTAAGTCTAGCCGCGCCAACGAGTTGCAACAACCACGCTGGCTTGACACTTTACCATGTATCCCACTCTGAGGCGTTTGTTTCGATATTGTGGAGGCTGATTTTGAGACACGGGGCCAGTGAGTGTACGCGTATATGAAAGGGATTGATGATGTTCGTGGCTTGATGCGACATCATGAGATTGTCAAGAATTGCCGGCAGAGGTATTGCCATAGTCGACTCGGTTAACAGATGCCGGAATGAGACCTTGATAAGAATGCAGCTCGGGATCCGTGGGAGCAGTGGAAACAAGTGCTTTGATAGCGTCTGTCTTTCCCGCTTTAATGCTGCAAACGTGAATATCTATGAGAGCGTGAACATGAATCAAGAGAGGACATGAGGCCACTGCTCTGGGAGACACTCGGACATCGTCTGTCTCGTATTTTGATATCTTTGCTTCTATGTGACTTGTAAACAACTTTTCGCTGCTCCAGATCTTCCACCTGCTGAGTGGAGAGGATCTGTCTACATGATAACCTCATTGGCGACATCCTAGAATCCTGATTAGCACACTTTCCTCGACAGATAAGCGGAGATTCTTGGCAACTAACCCTTTTCAATTCCTTATACGGCAGGCACACACAGTTCTGCACCCGCACCTCATCCGCCACAGCACACTCCTTGCCCAAGATCGTGATGCTCTGCACCTTGACTCCGTTCTTAACCACACTCGTGCTGTGTTCCCTCACTGGCGTAGGCGTACCCTCAACTCTTGCCCAGGCTCCGACGCGGCTGTTCCATCCAATGATCGAATATAGAACACACGCATCGTGGCGAATTTCCGCGTCCTCCAAGACGATAGACTCCTTGATGCGGACTCCTGCTCCAATCACAGCGCGAGGACCGACAGACACGTTCGGGCCAAGTTTTGCCGTTGGATCGACTTGAGCGGATGGGTGGACGAATACAGGCGGCAGGATGTTAGCGGAAGGTTTGGCGAGTTCTTCGGATTGTTGCTGGAAAGCCTTCATCAGATAGAGAGCGTTGGCAGGCACAGCGGAGCCGGCGGTCTTGATCTGGCGCCAGAAGTCCTTGGTTTCGAGGACGTAGAATTGGCGGCTGTCGGCGAGGTCGGAGAGAATGTCCTGTTCCAAGCGGATGACTTCGTTCTTGGTTTTGTCATCATCGTCATCGCCGGTCGCGGGCGTGTATTGACTGTCGAGGTTGTCGGACGATGGGTATGATAGCAGACGAGGTCGGTCGGCGCGGCGTTTGATGGCGGATTTGATCGAGGGGAAGATGGATTCCGTAGAGAAGAGGTAGACGCCGCAGTTGATCAGGTTGGAGATGTGCGACTCAGGCTTCTCGACGTAATGCAGAACGCGCTTAGTGTGCGCATCGCTGACGATGCAGCCAAAGTTGGTGGCCGCGTCGTTGGAGACGCGGGTGCCGAGGATGACAGCTTCGGCGTCCTTTTCCTCGAACAGGCGGAGCATTTGTTCGAGAGGGAAGGAGCAACATACATCGGCGTTGAGCACGAAGAAGCGGTCTGGCCGGCCTTTGAGGATGGCATCGCGGAAGTGGTAGAGTCCTCCGGCGGTTCCCAGCGCTTGATACTCGCGGAGATACTTGATGCTGATGTGCGGGTGGGTTCGCGAGCAGTCTTTGATGAAATCGCGGAAGACCGACTCGTCATAGTAACCCACGATGAAGACTTCGCGAATCTCGGGCACACGGGTGATGGCGGTGAAGCAGTGCTCGATAATTGGGTGACCCGCGACTTCAAAGAGAGGCTAGGAACGCGATCAATAGTTGTCCGTATGAAGTGGTATGTATTTCGGAGTATACCTTCGGCAGGTCCAGCGAAAGTGGCCGGAAACGTGTGCCTCGCGATGGACCACCAACCTGTCATTTGTTCAGCTCCTTATCCCACATCTATACAACTCTTGTCCTTGTACCAAAATGACGGCCTTGGTCACTCCTCCTCCCGTCTTTCCACGCGTAGGAACTTGCAACGTGGCCATGGTGTATTCGATTTTGAGCGCGTTTTCGATCGGTCGAAGCAGGGGCAGCGTAGGGTTCGGTTGCTCAGATGAAGATACACGCAGGACGATAGCACGATTCGTTCGAAGAGGGACGCTGCTCCGTGGTTGCTGCGGTGTAGGTAAAGTTGTCCGCAAGAACTTCGGACATCTCGCGTTAAGGGATTGCCCTGTCATGTGCAAAAAACCCCACCATCAAAATGCGGAGCGATCGGAGGCAGATCCGTCCCAGTCTTTCTTCAAATAGCAATCTCCGACGACAATATTTTCTAAGGTTCTTCTCTTCTTCTTCCTCACAAGGAGTACAACAATGTCGACGACTTTGGATACATTGCCTGCATCCGGCATGATCTTGTCGAACAACGCCCCGAACTCGACAGAAGCGCACCTCATAGTTCTACCGCCCATTCAACCTCGTTGGGTGACACTTCTCCTTCGACGTCTGCATGTGAGCACGCAAGCGGAAGGACGAACATCTCATAGGCTCCTGCTTCACGGCGTGTTGGCCCATTCACGGCAGTGTGCTGCATTCAGAGTGCTGCGCCGCCTTCTCTACTCCTACCCGCTCACATCCTCGCATGAATCCTACAGGTAAAGTCATCGTCGTTGTTCAATCACATTTTTTCATTTCTTCGAAGCTGTCGTCTATTCTCTTCCTTGCGCGATAGAAGTCAGCAAATTTCAAGTCTAGCATATGCGCAATCGACAATCTGCATCGATCACGCCTTGATGCGGGACACCTTGGCATAGGATTGCTGTACGACTAACAATACTAGACTTCACTTCCTCAGACTTCCCTCATTTCTTTCCCACCGAGGACTTGTCATCTCTCGGAACACCGCAAAGCGCCGCAAAGCGCATCGCCTTATTTAATTGACCGTCGATATGCATCCCACCAGGACATTCTTTTTGGCAGTGGCCCTCATGTGCAGCTCCGTTGCGTATTCCTTTCCTATTGGTCCCACAGTCAATCAGCCCAGATTGGACACTCAAAATCCAGTAATACCGCCTGCCACTCTCGGACAAGCGATCAAGACACCACGCGAAGAGTTAGACACTCGCGCATACATCTGTCACACCACCTTCCCATCCTCCACATCCTGGCTCCCCTTCAACCATCTCTGGTCCCTCAACGCCGAGCAAATACTCTCCTCCAACGGCGGCAACACTTACATCACACACTACGTCCAGTCTGCCGTCCTCTCAATTGGCTCCACCTACCGCCTGGACCCGCGCCTGCTGCTCGCTACGATGATGACAGCGTCGAAAGGCAAAGCCTCGATACCATGCACTTGTCCAGCTGACGGAGGGCGGTGCGCATGCGGAATCATGCAATTACCTTACAGCCCAAGTTTCGACGAGGAAACCGCCGAGCAGTCGGTGGAAGTGATGGTACGTGCTGGAGGAGAGGCGTTGCGGCAAGCAGTCCAAGCGGAAGGTTTGTCCGCGGACGACTGGTTGTTGTCAGGAAAGAGCAGGGTGAGAAATGTGCTGAAGAGATTCCGAACTGCGATGAAGAAGAAGGTCCACAGGGAAGACGTGATGGAGAATTTTGATGCGGATGTCGCGAATTGGCTGATGGGATGGGATGGCAGAGGCATGGGGTTTGTATCCTGTACTTGATTGAGGGAGTCGGAGCAAAGAGCGGTTCTTCTGCCATTTCTTGGCTCGGGATGGGAGTCTGCTCACGAAGACTTTCTTGTCGCAAATCGCGTCTTGGTCTTGTGAAACTCCCGTGTCATCAGCATCTGCCTGGAGCACATCACTCCGATTCACGATCGCGCAGCACTTTCAACAGCATTCGTTTCGTCATCACCTCGTCTCCGTTCGATTCTATGCCGATTCGTTCATTACTGTCCATCGGCCGCTCGTTTTCGTCTCCTCCCCGGTGTCAAAATTAGCGACCCATTCATCGACAGGTTGCGTTCGCTCGTGCAGTCGGCGTGCTGAGAAGCGGTTGAAAGAGGCTGGCATTAGCTCAACGTGAAAACCTGCCATGAGCCTTCCACGAGGGCGTCGCGAAAAGTTACGTTACTAAGGAGCTTTTTCTCTGGTCGATGGCTTGCATGCGGCATGCCCGACGACCGTTACACTAACGCTGCAACGCACTCATCCTCCCGGCTTTTCGTTGGCAGATGCCGAGCTTGGGAGAGTTGGTAACGGCAATTTCAGCCGTTTGCCCTAAGCGTGATATGCTTTGAAACCGTGGCACGTGGGTTTGAGGGGTTGGGAACTTGGGATCGGGTTGGGAGGAGGTGATCGCCTCGCCGGAGAGTGGGAGAGGTGCAGGACGTGACGTCGACGTGCTGCTGTAGCTTCTATATCATGGTTCGCCTTGGCTGAAAAGGGCTTCGGATGTTCTTTCTTTGTGCTTTCGTGTATTTCTTTGGTTCCTTGCTGCCGAGTCGTGCTGGCGTTTGACGGCGTTCTTCTTCGCCCTCTTTCTGCACGTTCGAAGACATCTTTGCGAACCTCCCTGTCGGCGTTCGAGAACGCTGTCTGACCTGCCACCTCCCTCACCATGCATGAGGTTATTTGCCTGTTCTGGTACGTCCTCCGACAGCCCTTTGGACCTAATCAAGGTCATCTCCTGGTGCGCCGACATGGGTCTTCTTGGCCGCTTCTGCCGGCTCGGGTTGCTTTGCAGCTTTGTCATCTTTCGGAAGGAGCGTGAAGACGACGACGAAGAGCGGTTCATTGGTAGAGCGGTTCTTGAGCACGTATCTGATGGAGTGCGAACTTTGGTGTTAGCGAAATTAGTGAAGGTCGATGGTCGCCGTCTTGTAAATCGAGGGAGGTAGAGGTGAAGTGGTCAGGTGAAACATTGGGGTTTCAAAGAGGCGTAGTGGGGGTGTAGAGGAGCTGAGGTCAAAAGTTCGACTTACCGAAGTGGCTGGAGTAACGATAGTCAGCAATGTCCACAGGGTAGCAGGAAAGACTTTAGTGGAGTGACGGAAAATGGCGGACGTACCTGACCGTCCCAGTAGGAGATTATGGGAATCGTAATGCCTGGTATTAAGCTGAACCCAGGCAAGCGAACTGCGAAGTCTAGATAGTCACCAATGTCAGCAAAGTTCTCCCAAACTGAACCTCACTTGCGCGCGGATTCTTGATCTTACCGTTAAAGTCCAGATATGGGTTGAAGAAATCATTGGAATATTCTCTGCCTTTCTCAAAGGTGAAATCTTTCAAGTGCTGCTCGGTCAAGAAGAACTTTTGTCTTGCAGGCCCTTGATCTGGGATGTTCTGCGCTGTCCGCACTTCCTGTCCATCACCGTCTGCGCCTTCCTCAAACACCAAGACATCCTCATTTGCTCTCTTCTCCTCCACTTTCTCCTGCTCCGTATCGTCCTTGGGTCCAATCCGCAGTGTGTTGATCGAACTCAATAGCGGTCCGTACAGGTAAGGCTCGTCTGCTTGCACGTCTCCGTACAAGCCAGGATCGATAAACCACGTAGCGATCTTGAACGCCTGATTGAAGCCTGGTGGCAGTTTATCGCGGATCGGGTGGTCGAAGTCGTTTCCAAAGACCACATCGTGACCATTCAGATCAGTTTTCGGTGTGAATGTGAAGGCGAGAGAGTAGAGATCGTGGGTATGCTTGGAGTTGGAGAAATATGGAGAGGTCTTGGGCGCGCCCTCGGGCAGGCCACGGTAATTCTGTACGCGTATGCGCAGAGATGCGGTGAGATGTTCGGAGGTGATGCTGGTGGCCTCCTCGCTGTTGACGGAGATGGGACTCTGATCGGTATAGTTGGGCCCAGCCGTCACCGATAGTATGTAGTTATCCGCCATGGTCAAGAATCAGGCGGTCCTGAGATGGTATCGCAAGGCTAGTATCTGCTTGTTCGCGCTCGACGTAATTATTCTCCTAGTGTATCGATTTGAGATTCGAGGCGTGCTTGTTGTGTTGGTGTGAGTCCCAGGTTGGGAGGCGTCCGATCTTGAGGAGCCTGTTGTGTTAGATCCATCGCCCTCCGAATTTTTGACGATGTACAACGTCATGCTCGAACTGATGACCTAAGGTAGAACTAAGCTGGGAGCTCCCGTCGGGGCCGAAAGATACCGCGGCCGAAATGATACACACCGCCAGATTTGGGATTTCAGAACTTTCTCAATCTCTTCGAATTTCACAAAGCTAAGGGTTTTGGTGAGCGAGTGCACCAAGAACGTCGCGAGCGAGAAAATCGAAGAGATTATTAGAGAATATATATCCCAGACTAATAATTATTAATAACATCGTCGAAAAACATCGCTAATCGCGATATTAGTGCGCGAATGCCTTGCGAGTAGTTAATTCGTGCATGTTTAAGTGCGGTTTCAATAAACAATTAACTACAACGAGCAGATATATACAAAAGTCGCCGAATACACGCCTTAAAGCTACGAAAAGTGTATAGCAATTAACGAGCACTACTACGAACCCTTTACGAGTGTTGTATAGCATAAACAGGACCTCGTTGTTGCTATTGTCGTCGCTATTAAGGTAAAGGAACAACCCAAACCCTAACCCTACGGTAAACAAACGATAATGTTTATAACAATAATACGGCTAAGAGATATCTAAGGGAAGGAACGAGCACACTCGTACGCCGTTCGCTACTTATTCGTACTCGATAAGGCCCTCTATCTCCTCGAATCGCATAGGTTCTATACTATTAACGCAGATAACGCTATAGAACGCTAGCGCGTCTAGCCTCTAAGTCCGACATATTAATAGCCTATCTCTCGCGACCGGTAATACGCCTACTAAACTACTACAACTACGTCTTATAGAGTGCTAGCTAAGGACGCACCTCGCAGTCCTTAAACTGCTCGAACTTGCTAGTTAATATACGCTAAGCCTATGCTACCTTATCGAGCTACTTCTATAGCGCTGCGACCTACTATTCTAGAGTAGTTATTAGCGGTAGAGGCGGAGCCTTAAAGGCACGGTAGCCCTTATTAGAGTTAGTAAGAGTACGAATACACATCGAACAGGCGGCGAACGCACCGAGAAGCCCTTTATACGGCAGCGTATATACTACGCTTCTTCCGATAAGTAGACGGTATAGGAGATGTTAGCATTAATATACCTATAATAGTTAGCATCTGGATATGCAGTAGAGCTCGAATATACACACCGGTCGTAGGGAGACGGAGTAGCACGTCCTTTACCGGCTTCTCTTAGTAGCCTACTATAATTAATATAGCGGAGGTTAGTACTAAGCTATTAGCTTCTCGAACGCTTAGCGAACAGCAACGAACGTATAGTGCATTCTTCGCCTTATTCGCGTTACCGTCGACATCTAGCGCTTCGACTACCTAATTCTGCTACTTCTAGAGCGAGCAATCCTACTAAACGCTATTGCCGGACTACTATAGGCGGTATAAGCTAAACACGATTAGCACACGAACGCCGCGCGAGTAAGGTAAGGATTCGTACGTATTAATTACGGTCTAGACTTATACGGAGGTCGGTATAGCGCCGGAGGTAGTAGTAGTAATAATAATGTTGTTCGAGGAAGGGTTTTTAAAGCTAAAAAGGTAGCTTTTAGAGAAGAGCAAACGGGGACGATATAGACAATATTAAGGAATTACCTAACTAAGGAAGGTAGTAATAATGTAGCGTTATGCTAGGCTAGAAGAAGCAGCGTATAAGAGAGTCGTTAAAGGGCATCTAATAGTAGGAAGTAAGACTTAAGATATTTAACGAGCACGTTCGTACGGCGTTCGCCGAGTGTTCGTACTCGGGCGATACTATATAATATATTAAAATCCTATATATCTGTTAAGGAAGGCTAAGGCATAGCCTAGCTCTAGACCTTAGGTAAGGTCGTTAGATAATACGACGCCGAGCGTAGCGGCGAATGCCGCTTACGTAACGTAT